>SJYT01057612.1:901283-940590 GCA_006410635.1 Cephalophus harveyi | reverse complement strand
GCATTGCCTTTCTTTGGAATTGGAATGAAAACTGACCTTTTCCAGTCCTGTGGCCACTGCTGAGTTTTCCAAATTTGCTGGCAGATTGAGTGCAGCACTTTCACAGCATCATCTTTCAGGATTTGAAATAGCTCAACTGTAATTCCATCACCTCCACTTGACTTCACATTCCAGGATGTCTGGCTCTAGGTGAGTGATCACACCATTGTGATTCTCTGGTTCGTGAAGATCTTTTTTGTACAGTTCTGTGTATTCTTGCCACCTCTTCTTAATACCTTCTGCTTCTGTTAGGTCCATACCATTTCTGTCCTTTATTGAGCCCATCTTTGCATGAAATGTTCCCTTGGTATCTCTAATTTTCTTGAAGAGATCTCTAGTCTTTCCCATTCTGTTGTTTTCCTCTATTTCTTTGCATTGATCACTGAGGAAGGCTTTTTATCTCTCCTTGCTATTTTTGGAACTCTGCATTCAAATGGGAATATCTTTCCTTTTCTCCTTTGCTTTTCACTTATTTTCACAGCTATTTGTAAGGCCTCCTCAGGCAGCCATTTTGCTTGTTTGCATTTCTTTTTCTTGGGGATGGTCTTGATCCCTGTCTCCTGTACAGTTTCATACACCTCCATCCATAATTCATCAGGCACTCTGTCTAACAAATCTAGTCCCTTAAATCTATTCCTTACTTCCACTGTATGATCGTAAGGGATTTGATTTAGGTCATACCTGAATGGTCTAGTGGTTTTCCCTACTTTCTTCAATTTAAGTCTGAATTTGGCAATAAGGAGTTCATGATCTGAGCCACAGTCAGCTCCTACTCTTGTTTTTGCTGACCGGATAGAGCTTCTCCATCTTTGGCTGCAAAGAATATAATCAGTCTGATTTTAGTGTTGACCATTTGGTGATGTCCATGTTTAAGAGTCTTCTCTTATGTTGTTGGAAGAGGGTGTTTGCTATGACCAATGCATTCTCTTGGCAGAACTCTATTAGCCTTTGCCCTGCTTCATTCCATACTCCAGGGCCAAATTTGCCTGTTAGGTATTCCGGGTGTTTCTTGACTCCCTACTTTTGCATTCCAGTCCCCTATAATGAAAAGGACATATTTTGGGGGTGTTAGTTCTAAAAGGTCTTGTAAGTCTTCATAGAACCGTTCAACTTCAGCTTCTTCAGTGTTACTAGTTGGGGCATAGGCTTGGATTACCGTGATATTGAATGATTTGCCGTGGAAATGAACAGAGATCATTCTGTCGTTTTTGAGATTGCATCCAAGTACTGCATTTCGGACTCTTTTGTTGACCATGATGGCTACTCCATTTCTTCTGAGGGATTCCTGCCCACAGTAGTAGATATAATGGTCATCTGAGTTAAATTCACCCATTCCAGTCCATTTTAGTTCGCTGATTCCTAGAATGTCGATCCACAGTCAGCTCCTGGTCTTGTTTTTGCTGACTGTATAGAGTTTCTCCATCTTTGGATGCAAAGAATATAATCAATCTGATTTTGTATTGACCATCTGGTGATGCCCATGTGTAGAGTCTTCTCTTGTGTTGTTGAAACAACATGGTTGCTGTGACCAGTGCATTCTCTTGGCAAAGCTCTATTAGCCTTTGCCCTGCTTCATTATGTAATCTAAGGCCAAATTTACCTTATACTCCAGGTATTTCTTGACTTCCTACTTTTGCATTCCAGTGCCCTATAATGAAAATAACATCTTTTTTTGGGTGTTAGCTCTAGAAGGTTAGTTCTCTAGGTCTTCATAGAACCGCTCAATTTCAGCTTCTTCAGCATTGCTTATCGGGGTATAGACTTGGATTACCATGATGTTGAATGGTTTGCCTTGGAAACAAACAGAGCTCATTCTGTCTTTTTTGAGATTGCATCCAAGTATTGCATTTGGACTCGTATTGATTATGATGGGTACTCCATTTCTTCTAAGGGATTCTTTTTTCACTTTCATCAAAACCAATGCAAAGTAATTTGTCCTTGGATTAAACACACACACATACATATATTTTGATATTTATTTATTTGGTTGTTCTGAGTCTTGGGCTTCCCATGTGACAGTAGTGGTAAAGAACCTGCCAGTGCAGGAGACATGAGAGATGCCTGTTCGATCCCTGGGTTGGGAAGATCCCCTACAAGAGGGCATGGCAACCCACTCCCATATTTTTCCCTGGAGAATCCCATGGACAGAGGAGCAGGCAAAATTGGATACCACTGAAGTGACTTAGCACGCATGCTATGTCTAAGTTGTACCATATGGCATCTTTAGTTGCGACATGAGAACTCTTATTTGGCAGCATGCGGGAGATACTGTAATACTCTTTTATTGAGGTAGAAAAATGTAGAATTAATAACACTGGAGTTAGACTGCTTTCAAATCCCAGTTCAAAACTCAAAACATGTGACCTTAGGCAGGTGACAGAACTCTTGCCTTACCTCTGTAATCTCGAGCTCTGCGGTAAGGGTACACACACACTGCTTACAGCAATGCCTGGCATATATCAAACTCTTGATAAGTTATTAAATTTTTTTAAATATAAACTTTAATGAACATTTTGTTCATAGAAAGTAGTTACTATAAAAGGAACATCACAACATTTTCCTTATCACTTTATGGAAAACAATCTCACAAAAAAGTTGCAAGTACAATTCAAAAAAAATTTTCTCCCGAAACCACTTGAGAGTAAGTTGCAGACATGATGCCACATCATACCAAACAAGAACATTATCCTACAGAGAAACACCACTGTAAAATCATGAAGGCCGTTAAATTAATCCAGAAACACAATCCTCATAGGTTAGTCAAGGACATCACCATTAGTCTTAATATGCCCATTTTAGCAAAAGAATCAAGTTCAGACTCACATGTTATTTAAATCTCATTCTACAGGAAAAATGCAATCCTGTGTTTCTCCTCTACTTTCAACACTGCATCACTACTTCACTTCCAACACCATAGTGTATGGGGATTTTCCCCACAATTATCTGATAACAGCTGGTTGTCCTACAGTTTAACTCAATTCTCACCTTATTTACCTGGAGATAGCATCAGCTCCCACAGGTTAAGGGCTCAGCCCAGCACCCCTCTCAACCCTCCACCCCCACCCACACACACACACTCCCACCCTTGCCTCCCCACCCCACCTCCACATACTTTAGATGCCAGTAGCAAGCATAGGTTGTTACCTATGTTTCTGACTAACTGGCTATAAATTGAAGGTTCCCACAAATGCTTCCTTGAGGTCCATTAGTTTGCTGGAGCAGCTCACAGAACTCAACAAAACATTTGCTCACTAGATTATCAGTTTATTGTAAAATGATATCACTCAGGAATAGCAGATGGAAGAGCTGCATAGAGCAAGGTATGCAGGAAGGAATGCAGAGCTTCCAAGATCTGTGTGTCTGCGTCCCAGCACTTCCTTGTGTTCTCTCTACACCCCATTCTTTCAGGTTTTTATGGAGGCTTCATTACACAAGCATGATTGATTAAATCATTGGCCATTGTTGATTGAAGTCAATGTTCATGCCTTTCCCCTCCCCAGATGTCTGGAGTGGGAGGGGTCTAAAAATCCCCTCCCTCTAATCAGGTTTGGTTCCCCTGGCAACTGCAAATCGGTTTATTGTAAAAGGATATCACTCAGGAATAGCAGATGGAAGAGCTGCATAGAGCAAGGTATGCAGGAAGGAATGCAGAGCTTCCAAGATCTGTGTGTCTGCGTCCCAGCACTTCCTTGTGTTCTCTCTACACCCCATTCTTTCAGGTTTTTATGGAGGCTTCATTACACAAGCATGATTGATTAAATCATTGGCCATTGTTGATTGAAGTCAATGTTCATGCCTTTCCCCTCCCCAGATGTCTGGAGTGGGAGGGGTCTAAAAATCCCCTCCCTCTAATCAGGTTTGGTTCCCCTGGCAACTGCCAACCTTAGATTATCTAAGGGCTTTCCAAAAGCCATTTTATTAACATAAACTCCCATGTGGTTGAATGGGGTTATGAAAACAAAAGATCTCCATTTCACTTGTATATATTCTGAGGCTGGTTCAGGAACTGAATGAGTGAAGTGAGTGAAAGTCGCTCAGTGCGACCCTGTAGACTATACAGTCCATGGAATTCTCCAAGGCCAGAATAATGGAGTGGATAGCGTTTCCCTTCTCCAAGGGATCTTCCCAACCCAGGGATCGAACCCAGGTCACCCACATTGCAGGCGGATTCTTTACCAGCTGAGCTATCAGGGAAGCCCTATCAGGAATGGAGGATAAGAGTAAGTATAACCAAAGATGCCCCTGTGGCTCTTATATAAGAAATTAAAGATCCCCTGGAGAAGGGAGTGGCTACTCACTCCAGTATTCTTGCCTGGAGAATTCCATGGACAGAGGAGCCTAGTGGGCTACCATCCAAGGGGTTACAAACAGTCAGACACAACTGAGCGACTAACAGTTTCACTTTTACAAGAATTTTAGGAGGTATATGCCAGGAATAGTGAACAAAGGTCAAATATATATTTCTTCTT
This sequence comes from Cephalophus harveyi, assembly GCA_006410635.1. NCBI lineage: Eukaryota > Metazoa > Chordata > Mammalia > Artiodactyla > Bovidae > Cephalophus > Cephalophus harveyi. Next base: position 936,082 of record SJYT01057612.1, on the reverse strand, counting down.
ATAAGTCACAGTGAAAGTCACTCAGTCGTGTCCGACTCTTTGCGACCTTATGGACTATATAGTCCATGGCATTCTCTAGGTCAGAATACTGGAGTGGGTAGCCTTTCCCTTCTCCAGGCAATCTTCCTAACCCAGGGATCAAACCCAGGTCTCCTGCATTGCAGGTAGATTCTTTACTAGCTGAGCTGCAAGGAAAGCGCAAAAATCATAGTATGACACCCCTTTTATGTGAAACAGTTCCCCAGTCTCTCCTTGACTATCATGACCTTGACAATCTTAAAGATTACAGGCCAGGTATTCTATAAAACATTACTTAGTTTTGCTATGTCTCAAGTTTCTTCACAACTGAATCAGATTATCCATTTTTAGCAGAAATACCACATAATTGATGATGAGTTTTTCTCACTACATCCAATCTGGTGGTACATGATTTCAATTTCATGATACTCAGTTTGATCATTTGATTAAGGTGGACTGTCAGGGTTTTACACTGTAAACTTACTATTTTTCCATACTTTGAGATTATCATTGATGAAAAAATTGAACAATCTAAGAAGGAAATGGAAAATTTAATCCAAGTCAGTTATAAGGATTGGCTTTATCCAATTATAAATTGGATTATAGGATTATAATCTGGGAAAGTGAAAGTGAAGTCACTCAGTCCTGTCCGAATCTTTAGGACCCCATGGACTGTAACCTCCCAGGCTCCTCTGTCCATGGGGTTTTCCAGGCAAGAGTACTGGAGTGGGTTGCCATTTCCTTCTCCAGGGGATCTTCCCGACTCAGGGATTGAACCCAGGTCTCCCGCATTGCTCCTAAAAACCTTTGAGAACTGTTCCATCTGTTAGAGGTCAAATTCAGAGGGCTATACATTAAATAATGTGATATGACAGCTTACACAATCCAGATCGAAGTTTGGCATTTAAGAGACTGAACAAAAGTACCTTTCATTTTCCCCCATCCACAAAGAGGACCTAAGAAAAATAGCCAGTTGCTGAGAGTCTACCGTGTTGGGTTTGTGCCAGATTAAAGCAAGGTCACAGGCCATCAGTGGCCCCTTACAAGATTAAGAAGAAAGGTTATCTTCTAAGGAGTTGTGACACTTGATTAAGTTAAGAGGAATTGTTATCTCCTAAAGTTTACTCCTTGGAAGAAAAGTTATGACCAACCTAGATAGCATATTCAAAAGCAGAGACATTACTTTGCCAACAAAGGTCCGTCTAGTCAAGGCTATGGTTTTTCCTGTGGTCATGTATGGATGTGAGAGTTGGACTGTGAAGAAAGTGGAGTGCCAAAGAATTGATGCTTTTGAATTGTGGTGTTGGAGAAGACTCTTGAGAGTCCCTTGGACTGCAAGGAGATCCAACTAGCCCATTATGAAGGAGATCAGCCATGGGTGTTCTTTGGAAGGAATGATGCTAAAGCTGAAACTCCAGTACTTTGGCCACCTCATGCGAACAGTTGACTCACTGGAAAAAGACTCTGATGCTGGGAGAGATTGGGGGCAGGAGGAAAAGGGGACGACAGAGGATGAGATGGCTGGATGGCATCACCAACTCAATGGACGTGAGTTTGAGTGAACTCCGGGAGTGGGTGATGGACAGGGAGGCCTGGCGTGCTGCGATTCATGGGGTTTCAAAGAGTCGGACAGGACTGAGTGACTGAATTGAACTGAACTGAAAGAGACAACAATTAATGTAAGTGCAAAATACACTTTAAAAGGGGGAGGGAGGAGGCCTACATAGACAAAGAACATTTTGTTTAAATTTTTCTTATCTTTCTATTAAAAAAAAAAAAAAAAAGGCTTCCCTGGTGGCTCAGATGATAAAGAATCTGCCTGCTATTTGGGAAACCCAGGTTCATTTCCTGGGTTGGGAAGATTCCCCCAGAGAAAGGAATGGTTACCCACTCCAGTATCCTAGCCTGGAGAATTCCATGGATAGAGGAGCCTGATGGGCTCAACTATCGACTAACACTTTCACTTTGCCATAAAACAGACATTTTATTTTATCACCATGTAAATATCTTTTTCCTAATGAGACATTTGTTATACCAATAAAAACTTATAAATACCTATTTTTTATTTAGTGGGCTATAGGCCATTCTATCATTTATTTTGATGTTCAAGTTCCCCCAGATTGAGCCAGTCAGAGTCCTTTCAAATTGGCTTCTGTGTCCCTTTGACATCTCTCTTCCTTTGTTTTTTTGAGTACTTCTTTACTTTCTGGCATAGCTAAAGGTCCTAGGATCATCCTGTACTTTTTCTGGCCCAACCCTGATCAGTCACTTAGCCGAAGAATCCTGGTGAAACCATGCATCTCAGGTTGGGACTTGAACCCATGGGTTTTTCATTGAGATCACACACCTAGTCTCAGGGTTTAATGAAGTTCAGGTTCTTGATCTCTCATCACAGAAAATTCAGTGAGAGACAAAGTTATAGGTAGGAAGTGGATTTATAGAGAGAAAAACACACTCCACAGACAAGAGTATTGGCCATCTCAGAAGGCAAGAGAGGCCCCAAGGTATGGGGTTGTCAGTTTTTAGGCGTGAGTGCTCAGTTGTGTCCAACTCTTTTGCAATCCCATGGTCTGTAGCCCACCAGTTTCCTCTGTCCATGGGATTTTTCAGGTAAGAATACTGAAGTGGGTTGCCATTTCTTCTTCCAGGGGATCCTCCTGACCCAGGATCAAACTTGGGTTTCCTGCGCTGCAGACAGATTCTTTACCACTGAGTAACCTGGAAAGCCCCCGTCAGCTTTTATAGGAGTGGGTGATTTCATAGGCTAATGAGTGGGAGGAGTATTCCAGCTGTTTTGGGAGACGAGATGTGGATTTCCAGGAATGGGGCCACTGTCCACTTTCTGACCTTTGTGGTTGGTCTTGGAACCGTCATGGCACTTGTGGGTGTGTCATTTAGTTTGCTGATGTTTTATGATGAGTGTTTGCTGAGGCTCAAGATCTATTGGAAGTTGGATGTTCTACCATCTTGGACCTAGTTAGTCCTAACCAGTTTATGTCGTATCCTCGAGGGTTATGCCATACTTTTAAAGGTTGTGCCCTGCCCCTTTCCCTCCTGTTTCATAACCACCTCACATTTCCAGGCTTCTTGACTCGTGAGATGGCCTACACATTGTGGAGTGCTTCTCCCAGGGCCGCTCTTGCCTTTTGAGTCAAACTGCATTCTGTCTATGGAATGTTTCTCTCTAAATACATCCACCTCTTACCTATCACTTTGTCTCTCCCTGAATTCCTTCTGCTCAGAGACACAAAGAACCTGAGCTTCATTAAGTCTTGAGATCAGGTGTGTTCAAGTCCCAGTCTGGATTTCAGTTGGGTTGCAGTCTTATCTGAGTTGTACAGTTTTCAAATTTGCTCTTGAGCTGGCAGCAAGAGCAGCATTTCTAAAATGTGAATCAGATCATGTCACTCCCCTCGCTTAGATCCTTCAGTCTATGTGCCTCAAGCAAAGTCAGACTCCGCTGGGACTGCAACACCTGGCAGGTCTGGCCCCTGCCAGAATCTCCCTCCAACTTCATTCTGTGCCATCAGGCTGGATTAAAACTCCAGAAACTCTGAGCACCTAAAAGATAGTGCCACTTCTGCCATATGAAATTACACATAAAAGCAACATGAAATTGTAAGAGAAATTAAAGGAGGTCTTTGATTTGATCAGTCTATGTGCCTCAAGCAAAGTCAGACTCCGCTGGGACTGCAACACCTGGCAGGTCTGGCCCCTGCCAGAATCTCCCTCCAACTTCATTCTGTGCCATCAGGCTGGATTAAAACTCCAGAAACTCTGAGCACCTAAAAGATAGTGCCACTTCTGCCATATGAAATTACACATAAAAGCAACATGAAATTGTAAGAGAAATTAAAGGAGGTCTTTGATTTGCTCTTATTTTTGAAATAACAATTTCTTTCCAAAAGTGTTCTCCTCCTCCTCCACACTGGCTGCCTCTCTCTGCCTACTCCCACCTGGCCTTCCTTTTAGCTCCTTCGGGCTGTTCCTTCTGTCCAAATTGCTCCTCTTGCTCTCACTAGCCTCTTTTGCCCAGTTAACTCCTACTCATCCTTCAGACCTCACTGTAAAAGTCATTTCCCAAAGAAAGCTTTCTGTGGGGACTTTGGCTAAATCAGCCTCCTGGGTTAGATTCACTTGGATCCAGTGTGTGTCACCCAGGGCTGGCCTATAAATTCACCAGCTCATGTGCTCTCAGTTGGTACAAATATAGTCTGCGACGCTGTGAAAACCACTGGAACCTAGGAAGAAGCGCTAGTCTCAGGGGCAAGAGGTTTGAGTCTTTTGTCTCAGCTTTGCTACAAATTTCAAATGACCTTGGACAAGCTCATTTCCTCTCTCTGGGGCTGTGTCCAGTGGGGGAGGTATGAGGCCCCCTGTCATCCAAACATTCACTTCCTCAAGCATTCAGGCATTCAATGATTTTATTCAGGCAGTCATTTGCTCACTGAAGCTGATGGAGACCCTGTGTCAGGATGCTGGGGTTGTAGAATGAAATCAAGAACAAGAGTCCAGGGTGGAATGGGCTACACAAATAGAAACCTCTCAGTATATGACAAGGTACATGAACACCGGCACTAAGAGAGATCAGGCAGCTGCTGTGGGAACCTAGAGGAGGTAGCCATTATTAGCTTACATCCAGGAAGCCTCTTTGGAGAAAATGACCTTAAAGGGTTGAGAAAGGAGGAGAAATACTGCCCAGGGACTTGCCTTTCAGGTTTGTTGGGTGTGTACAGGCTCTTTGGGGAATGACCTCTTTGTTTTACAATTCTCCCCTGACTTTCTGCAAGAGTCTTGCTCTTCTAGTCCTTCCCCTTCAAAGCTGCATCTCCAAGCCTGCCTGAGGATCTTTCTAAACAACTTCCTGTTGCCTAAGATTAAACTCAAGTTCTTTAGCCTGATGGTCAGGTTCTTTTCACCTGGCACACCTTCCTTTTCTAGCCTGTCCTCCTCTGGGCAGCGTTGGCTTCAGCCGTGCTTGACTGTGCAAATGCTGGGTCTTCTGCCCCAGTGCCTTTGCTCACTTCCTTCTGCCTAGAATGCTCTTTCTCCTGTAGAAAGCCTTCCTGCACAACACATTGCAGTTAGCAACGTCCCCTTCTGTGCTTTCATTATACTTTATCATCTCAATGATTGCACTTGCCATTTTGTGCTAAAATTATCTGTAAACTCCCTGCAGTGAGGGATTCTATTTGCATGGTTTCTGTCAATGTAGTCACAAGGCTGGACACCTGGTAAAGGTTTGGTCCTTGACTAAATAAGTAAGTGAATGGAAGAGAGAGGACTCTGTTGAAAGGAAGGGGATAGATTTAATTTAATTAGATTCAAGATATAGAAATACCAATCTGCTCTGTCTTGCACTTATTTACCTAATGCATCACACCCAGGAGATCTGTAGAATGAAGAGGGTGGAGGAAGAGGATGCAAAGTGTATTGGGACAAGTTTGGCTTTTTGGTTCTACAAACTGACATTTTGCTTTTAGTACCCAACATGGTACTAGTTGGTTGTTAAAACAGGAGCCATCCCTGAACCAAATGGCTCTAACCGTCTGTTGTTTACCTATCAAACTTCTAATCAACCTTTAAGACCTTTGTGAAGCCTGCTCTGACCTTGCCCACCAGCCCCTGTAGAGCCTGTTAGTCCATTACCACTTGACCTTGATGTTTCTTCTACCATAGCATGTATATTGTATTTGGCCACCTTTTAAATTCATGCTCCTTATACTTGAATACTTGTTTCTGTACTATATAACACTATAAATAACTCTATAAACATTATACTAACTCGATTCTGAGTAAAAATATTTTAATGTTGAAACAAGTACAGCCATATGATGGAGTAAGACCCAAAATAATACAAGAGTCTTTAGAATGAATAGTCCACATAAAAGTAATGATAGGCAGCATTTACTGAACACGTACTCAGCAGGCTATTTCAGTTTTCTGCTATGTCCCTAGGGGTGAGTGCCAGCTCTCCTAGGGTTTGTGGCATGTAGATGGAAACGTCTGTGAAGGGTTATTTATTTCAGTTCTGTATTTCCGGTATCCAGTAATTTGCCTCATGCAGAGTAAAGGCTTGTGGAAAATCACTCCTGCTCCCTCTACTGAAACATCCTTTCGTCCCTCCCTGCTTGTGAACCTTATTGGTCCTTCAATACCCAGGTTAAATGTCATCTCACCTGTGAAACCTGAGTGTCTTTTCTGGCTCCCACATTCCCCTCTCAGACCCAGCACGAAGCCCCTTGATTTGGGGCTTCTGGCTTTTAGAACTGTGAAAGAATAACTTTCTGTCGTTTTCAGCTACCCAGTTTGTAGTAATTGGATACATCAGCTTTAGGAAACTAATATAGCTTGGAAACAGACAAATGTCTTCTATGAAATTCCAGCAGATGGTGGAACCTGATGAGATTTGGGATTTCTCAATTACTACCTTCTCAACAAACACCTGACTGCATGAACAGGAGATAAGCCCCTTGATTTGGGGCTTCTGGCTTTTAGAACTGTGAAAGAATAACTTTCTGTCGTTTTCAGCTACCCAGTTTGTAGTAATTGGATACATCAGCTTTAGGAAACTAATATAGCTTGGAAACAGACAAATGTCTTCTATGAAATTCCAGCAGATGGTGGAACCTGATGAGATTTGGGATTTCTCAATTACTACCTTCTCAACAAACACCTGACTGCATGAACAGGAGACAGTGTGACATATATTAGCCATCTCTGGGATCAGATCCAAAGTGTCTTCAGGCAACATTACCATACATTCTATAGTTGTTAAAAAGGAAATAAAACAATATGAACATTCCCCCAAAATACCCTTGAAAGATAGCATGCTTATTAAATATTTTTAGTGCAATTATTATATGCCAGGTCTTGCACTGGGCACTAGGTCTACAGTGGCTTATTTACTCCTCAAAGCAACCTTGTTACCATTTTACAAATGGGAAAACTAAAGTTGAGAAAGGGAACTGGCTTACCTAGGAACATAGAGCTAGAAGAGCCAGGATTCTAAGTTTCTGATTCCTGTTGTGTCTGAGCCTAAAATACTCTGTTCTTTCTGCTGTATCAGTCAGGGTGTTGGAGAAATTCGCAAAGGAGGTAAAAAATCATTATTCTGAAGAATGACTCGATATTTATTATAGAAACAATTCTATAGATGCTATCATTATAATCCAAGGAGGTCTTCACGGAAGAGGTGTCATTTAAATTGTGCCTTCACTTCAAAAACACATGTCCTGATTCTCTGCGAGGTACTGGGAATCCAGAAATGAATCAGAGAACGTCTATTGCTTGAGAAATTAGCAATGTGTGTTTGCGGGAAGGATATGTGTGACTGTCCAAGTGTGTTACACACTTATTAAAATACAATTGAATGCAATAGAATAATCAGGAATGTGGTAGAGGCAAGTTTTCTAACGCAGGGTCCCAGAGTGAGTCTGAGAAGCCTTTTGGGATCCCAACACAAGATAAAATTTGATGGCTAAGTAAGCATTAGTCAGGAGGAGCAAAGTACATAGCAAAGGCTTTCCAGGGAAAGCATAAACAACCCACTCACATAAGTGAAACAGCATCCTGAGTGCCTGCCTCATCTTACCAGTTAGTGGAGTATGAGGAGGGGCGGGGACTTATGGGTTGGAATTGGTCGTGGGTGGAGCTGGCGGCACTGCCCGACAAGTTTCTGGTCTCGGGGCATTCTGCGTGGTGGCTTTCTGCCGAACCATAAAGCATTCCTTTTCAATCCTCACACGTTGGCGGAAGCCCCTAGGAAACGATTGTTCAGGGAACGTTCAGCTACAGGCAGACAGACCATCGCGCCCCAGCTGGCGCCAAATGGGTCCCCGCCCTCCTAGGGAGGCCGGTTACCATGGCAACTAGGTTAGGGCGGAAGTGGCTCCCAAAACTGACTCTCANTAATATAGCTTGGAAACAGACAAATGTCTTCTATGAAATTCCAGCAGATGGTGGAACCTGATGAGATTTGGGATTTCTCAATTACTACCTTCTCAACAAACACCTGACTGCATGAACAGGAGACAGTGTGACATATATTAGCCATCTCTGGGATCAGATCCAAAGTGTCTTCAGGCAACATTACCATACATTCTATAGTTGTTAAAAAGGAAATAAAACAATATGAACATTCCCCCAAAATACCCTTGAAAGATAGCATGCTTATTAAATATTTTTAGTGCAATTATTATATGCCAGGTCTTGCACTGGGCACTAGGTCTACAGTGGCTTATTTACTTCTCAAAGCAACCTTGTTACCATTTTACAAATGGGAAAACTAAAGTTGAGAAAGGGAACTGGCTTACCTAGGAACATAGAGCTAGAAGAGCCAGGATTCTAAGTTTCTGATTCCTGTTGTGTCTGAGCCTAAAATACTCTGTTCTTTCTGCTGTATCAGTCAGGGTGTTGGAGAAATTCGCAAAGGAGGTAAAAAATCATTATTCTGAAGAATGACTCGATATTTATTATAGAAACAATTCTATAGATGCTATCATTATAATCCAAGGAGGTCTTCACGGAAGAGGTGTCATTTAAATTGTGCCTTCACTTCAAAAACACATGTCCTGATTCTCTGCGAGGTACTGGGAATCCAGAAATGAATCAGAGAACGTCTATTGCTTGAGAAATTAGCAATGTGTGTTTGCGGGAAGGATATGTGTGACTGTCCAAGTGTGTTACACACTTATTAAAATACAATTGAATGCAATAGAATAATCAGGAATGTGGTAGAGGCAAGTTTTCTAACGCAGGGTCCCAGAGTGAGTCTGAGAAGCCTTTTGGGATCCCAACACAAGATAAAATTTGATGGCTAAGTAAGCATTAGTCAGGAGGAGCAAAGTACATAGCAAAGGCTTTCCAGGGAAAGCATAAACAACCCACTCACATAAGTGAAACAGCATCCTGAGTGCCTGCCTCATCTTACCAGTTAGTGGAGTATGAGGAGGGGCGGGGACTTATGGGTTGGAATTGGTCGTGGGTGGAGCTGGCGGCACTGCCCGACAAGTTTCTGGTCTCGGGGCATTCTGCGTGGTGGCTTTCTGCCGAACCATAAAGCATTCCTTTTCAATCCTCACACGTTGGCGGAAGCCCCTAGGAAACGATTGTTCAGGGAACGTTCAGCTACAGGCAGACAGACCATCGCGCCCCAGCTGGCGCCAAATGGGTCCCCGCCCTCCTAGGGAGGCCGGTTACCATGGCAACTAGGTTAGGGCGGAAGTGGCTCCCAAAACTGACTCTCACTAATCAGGTGACTCTCCTGCCTCCTGCACGTGACACCGGAGTCCAGGCGCCGGTCTACCTAGTCGGACTCCGCCCCTCTTTTCCTTTACTGACAACTGACGGCGACCTCGAGCAATGGTCCTTGCGGCTCCTCCAGGAGACCCCGCCCTGTGGTAGTGAAAGAGCCAATTAGACTGGGGAAAAAAGAAGCAACGCCCTAGGTTTCACCCCGGTTTGACAGACGCAATTTAGGCCATCCCCGGCACCCTCCGCCCCCTGTCTATTTCTGCTGGCGACGGACAAATCTTCTGCCCAATAGCGCGTCCTCTTTTAGTCGTTTGGTCCCGCCCCCATGGAAGCTGAACCAATGGGCAAGCCAGGTCTCAGCGGGTGGTGGGGGTTGCACTGCGGTAATATGGCTCTTCCTTAGCCAGCGGCGGCGGCTGGAGGTGGGGTAGAACGGTCCTGCCCCTAGGTTGGTTGGTTTCTGGGCTGCAGGGTCTCGGCGGGTCGTGACTCGGCGGTTGTGGCGGATGCCGGAGGAGCGTCGGTTCCGCCGCTTGGCGGCCCCTGGGTCAAGATGAACGCTTCAGCGTCGGTCGGGGGCCCACTCCCCCCGCCGCCCACGGGCCCGGCCGCCGCGCTGCCTCCAGGTTCTGCCGCGCGGGCCCTGCATGTGGAGCTGCCGTCTCAGCAGGTAACCCCGCGGGCTCGCGGCGCTCTGTAGGGGCCGGGAGGAGGCCCGTGAGGGATCTCCGTGGGCCGCGGGCTGACCCAGTGCCAGCCGGGAGACCGGGAGAATTGGCCGGGGAGAACTCCGAGGACTGAGGAGGGCTGTCCGGAGGTCTTGGGAGGGGAGGGATCCAGGGATGGCCGAATCTCTGGGGGATCTTCGAGTCCCAGGAGACATCCCGTTACAGGAGATGGGTTGGGAAGAGACGGGAAGGGACTCCCCGGGCCCCGCCTCTCCCCCCGTAGGGAGCTGGGGATTCCTTGGCGCAGACCCTCCGCTTTATCCCTCTTGGGAAGGGATCCGGGGAAACCCTGGTATCCCAGGAGAGATGGGGAAAGCGCTTTTTCATTTTTAACTCATTCACTTGCTGACCAACCGATTGGTGCTCTCTGCTGCGGGAGAAATGAGGTTTCCCGCATTTGCTTTTAATCTCTCCTTATTATGAAGTACTCCTATAAACTTCTCAAGAAAAATCCTTTGGGATTTCGGGTTTTCTTCCTATTCTCCGACCCCCCAAAGAAGGCACTTTAGCAATTTGAAGGGTGCTGCTACATTCCTTTAAAAGAGTAACTGTGGAAGAAAGAACATTTAACGTACAGTACATATTCACGTCTTCCCCATCCTTTACCAAGGCGTGCAGAGCTTCTTGGATCCAACTTGGATCCACACTATAAGCAGATAATAAAGAGAGAACACGGAGTTTGGAGACCTGACAAAACTCTTTGTATCACAGACTTATCTGTAGAGTACGTCTTTCCCCTGCCTTCTTGCTATCCCCCAGGAAGAGACTTTGCAGGAAGTTTGGCATTTAAGAGACTGAACGAAAGTACCTTTCATTTTCCCCCATCCACAAAGAGGACCTAAGAAAAATAGCCAGTTGTTGAGAGTCTACCGTGTTGGGTTTGTGCCAAGTGCTCAGCTGGCTGGGAGTTGATTCAATCTCCCAACTCTGGGAGGTGGCTCTTTTTTATCAGCTCCATTTTGTAATTTTGGAGACAGAGACTTAAATATGTAAAATCGCCTGGCCAAAGCCTTGCAGTTAGTAATTGGTGAGGCTGGGTTTCAGAATCCAGCCTCTGACTGTAGTCCCTGCACGTGGTGGTTGTGCTGCAGACTTGAGCAGTCTTTTCTCCACTGTTTTCACGTGGGACAGAGTACTTTCCTCCACACCCTTCCACCAACTTCCCATCCCTGTCTTAGGAAAGAGTCAGACAGGAGAGAACAGAGGTTGGGGGCAGAGGGTGGACGGGAGATGGGCTGGATTTGAATACAGGAAAGTGTGGGCATGTGGAGGCTGCTAAAGGGCAAGAAAGGTGGAGATCCGAGCTACAGCGGTGGCCATGCAGCTGAGTTGTTTGCAGAAGCAAGGGCTTTTAGTGCGGTGGGAGAGAGGATTTAAGATACTGGGAGAGCATGGGCCCTGGTTTTGTGGTGCTGTTGGGAAGGAAGTGTGTGGAGAATATGAATATGAAGATAGTGAAATTTGGATTGTATTTACAGGGTTTCTGGGGGAGAGGGAGACTAGCCTCTGGAATGAGCATTAATGTGAATTTGTGTGTGTGTGTGTGTGTGTTGGTGGATTGTGAGAGTGGATACTGGGAGAGGCAGTGATGGGCACAGAAATCCTGAAGGAGGAGCCAAGAGAGGTGTAGTTTGGGAGAGCTTTAGGAAACTGTGGGATTTGGAAAGAGAACGCATCATTTGTTTCATAGAGCCTGTTCTCTGATAACAGTTCCCAGTTTAATTTTGGGGGAAATAATCCAAACAAACTGTCCATGGAATAAATCCAACCGCACTTGTAAGCATTTGTCCAGTTTTGGGGTTTGTGCCAAGGGATATATAGTGGCTTAAGTGTACGGCTGAATGCTGTATGATCACTGAGTATGGTATTTACAGCTTTCTGGGGGTGTCATCCTTCTTGCATTTTTGGAAGGCAGCCTATACAGCAAAAGCACTTTTACTTTTGCTCTTGACATTAATTTTGCTTTCTGGGTCAAAATGCTCAAGATTTTAGGATATAAATGTATAACATTTAAGAAAAGTAAACATTTTTGTTAAAGTGTTACGGTATACAGTCAAGTGTACCAGTTATTACTACACAGCTTGATGAATTGTCACAAAACAAAGTTATGTAAGTGCTACCCAGATTAAGAAATACAAAATTATTACCATCCCAGAAGTCCCCCTCATGTCCTCTCCCATGTCTGCCTTTCTCTCCAAAGGAACTACCGTTCTGATGTATAAGAGAAAAGTTTTTGCCTGTTCTTGAAACTGTGTATAAATGGAATCACACAAAAAGGTATTATTCTTTTGCTCAATATTGTTTGTGAGAGTCAGAGAATGTGTGTATATGTAAAAACATTTTTTAGTATTGTCTTTTTTGCCTATGGCTTTTGCAGAATTTCGAAGCTTTAGATAAATTGGAAATCCAATTAACTTTCTTTTAAATAACACTTTAAAAATTGTGTCATTTTAATAGATTACATGCTATTTGATAAGATGTCAGTATTTTTAAATATAAAAAAGATCCTGTTGATTTAAGATTTTCATGATAAAATTGATTATTTCCAAGCACACGTTCAGTGGTTTCTCCCCACTACCCCCAGCCTATTTCTAAGGCAGAGTTTTTCAACCTCATTTTTGGGTCGGGAAGATCCCCTGGAGAAGGAAATGGCAACCCACTCCAGTACTCTTGCCTGGAGAATCCCATGGAGGGAGGAGCCTGGTAGGCTACAGTCCATGGGGTCACAAGGAGTCGGACATGACTGAGTGACTTCACTTTCACTGTTGACATTTGGGTTGGTTGGTGGGTCTATAAAGTATTTCGTCACTTCCGTGGCCTCTACCCTCAATACACCAGCAGGACCATCTCAGGCCTGACAATCAAAAATTGTCTTTAGATGTTGTCAAATGTCTCAAAGGGAGCAAAATTACTTCTGGTTGGAAACTACAATTCTAGGATATGTTTTTGTTTTAGGATAGAGAGTATCCTGGGCTTCCCTCGTGGCTCAGCTGGTAAAGAATCCGCCTGCAATGCGGGAGACCTGGGTTTGATCCCTGGGTTGGGAAGATCCCTTGGAGAAGGGAAAGGCTACCCACTCCAGCATTCTGGCCTAGATTCCATGGACTGTATAGTGCATGTGATCCCTGGTGCTGGGAATAATTGAAGGAAGGAGGAGGAGGGGACAACAGAGGATGAGATGATTGGATGGCATCACCGATTCAATCAATGGTCATGAGTTTGAGTAAACTCCACAAGTTGGTGATGGACAGGGAGGCCTGGCGTGCTGCGGTCCGTAGGGTCACAAAGCATCGGACACAACTGAGCAACTGAACTGAACTGAGAGTGTATCCCTTCTATTACTTACTGATTTATCTCATCTCAGTCTTCCTTAAGTACCATTGATTCTAGTGGCTGTATTGTTTAAAATATTAGTTTACTGTATATTAGTTCCCAAAGTGTTGGACTTCCCCTACCCCCAGTCTGCCTCCAGAAAAAGATTTGTTTTGTTTTGGCTCAAAGAAAGCCCACAGAACTATAAGACCTAACTAATAGTTTTTATTTTAATCCACTTTTCTTTAAAAAAAAAAAAAAAATCTCGTTAACTCTGCATAAATCCTGAACCTTTATGTGTATGAGTACTAATTGCAGTGCATAATAGCTACTAAATTGTATCAGATGGGACTGCTACTTAATTTTTCTTCTTTTGCTTATGATCTTACTTTACCTGTAATTTAAGCATGAACTAGTCATGCATTTTGAAGATTTGTTTTTTCTTTTTAATTTTTGGTTGAGGTTTGTAATTAACTAGTGAATATAAGCTCATCTGAGGAATAACTTCCTTCACACCTTAGGTTTATGCATTTTGAAATAAAAATTTGTGTTTTGTGATAAAGGTATTTATTATGTCCTTAAAAGTTTGAGAGCGTTTCTTTCCTCCCCAAAGGCTTCCTCCTTTGGGTATAACCTGACTACATTCCTCAGATACTTAGAGCTGGGGAGGCTCTTTAGTGATGCTTTAGGGCTTCCCTGCTGGCTCAGATGGTAAAGAATCCGCCTGAAATGCAGACGACCTGGGTTCGATCCCTGGGTTGGAACGATCCCCTGGAGGGGGTCATGGCAGCCCACTCCAGTATTCTTGCCTGGAGAATCCCATGGACAGGGGAGCCTGGTGGGCTTCAGTCCATGGGGTCACAAAGAGTTGGACACAACTGAGCAACTAAGCACATACACATACATAGTGACCCTTTTAGGGTCACTACGTACATAAACATTTTGCATATAGGTATAGTCAGTGGCACCCCACTCCAGTACTCTTTCTTGCCTGGAAAATCCCATGGACGGAGGAGCCTGGTAGGCTGCAGTCCATGGGGTCGCTAGAGTCCGACACGACTGAGCGACTTCACTTTCACTTTTCACTTTCATGCATTGGAGAAGGAAATGGCAACCCACTCCAGTGTTCTTGCCTGGAGAATCCCAGGGACAGGGAAGCCTGATGGGCTGCCGTCTATGGGCTCGCACAGAGTTGGACACGACTGAAGCGACTTAGCAGCAGCAGCATAGTCCTAACCTAGTTTAATCCCTTCCATTAAAATAACTTTACAATTCATTATTACTTTTCTTAGACAGTTGTCGTAATCAGTATACCTACTTCTACCACATTTTTGTATAATAATGTTTAGTTATATTTGTTTAGGGGCTTCCCAGGTGGCTCAGTGGTAAAGAATCAGCCTTATAATGTAGGAGATGAGGTTTCGATCCCTGGGTCAGGAAGATCCCCTGGAGAAGGAAATGGCAACTCACTCCAGTATTTTTGCCTGGAGAATCCTATGGACACAGGAGCCTGGCAGATTATAGTCCTTAGGATCTCAAAGAGTTAGTTCTGATGATGTTTGTTTAACCTCCATTAAATTTTTGGTCTGTTTCCAGTTATTCTGTGTTACATTGTTGCAGTGACTATCCATATACAAGTATCTTTGAAATTATTCAGTTGAAGAATATGTATACACACACTTACACATATAAATATGCACATACATACCACCCATATATACATATACACATTTTTGTTATTTAGATTTGCGTTTCTTTAATTATTAATGTTTTAGTAGCTTGATTTATTGTATGCAAACACTATGCAAAGTTTTGTTGTTGTTCACTTGCTGAGTCATGTCCAGTTCTTTGTGACCCCGTGGACTGCAGCATGCAAGGCTTCCCTGTTCTTCACTTTCTCCCGGAGTTTGCTCAAACTCCTGTCTATTGAGTCAGTGATGCCATCCAACCATCTCATCCTCTGTTGCCCCTCTTCTCCTCCTGCCCTCAAAAAAGATTGAGAGCAGAAGAGAAGGAGACAACGAACTCATTTATCTTTACACAACCCTATGAGTTTCAATATATATATTTTTATTTTTATTTATTTGTTTTTGGCTGTGCTGAGTCTTCATTGCTGCACTCAGGCCTTCTCTAGTTGCAGCAGCGTGGGCTGTTCTGTAGTTGTGGTGCACAGACTTCTCATTGCGGTGGCTTCTCTTTTGTGGAGCATTTGGGCTCTAGGGTTCACAGGCTTCCGTCGTTGCGGCACGTGGGCTCAGTAGTTGTGGTGCACGGGCTTAGTTGCTCTGAGGCATGTGAAATCATCCTGGACCAGGTATCCAGTCTGTGTCTCCTGAATTGGCAGGGGGATTCTTAACCACTGGTCAACCAGGGGAGTCTGAGTTTCAATATTTTTGCATAGATCTGTGTAGCATTTTCTTTGGCAACTTGCTTATTTATGTCCCTGGCATTAATTTTTCTGATTACTTACTTTTTCATTCATTTAAAGAGCATTTTTCTTGTCATTTTTTGGAAGGAAGTGGGTATATTAGTGCTGTTATATATTATTATTAGTGCTATTATATATCAGTGCTTCCTTGAATTTTTAAAAATAGATTTTATTTTTTAGAACAATTTTAGATTTATGGACAAATTGAGGATAGTACAGAAGATTTCATACTGTATACCCATTTTCCTCTATTCTTAACATCTTTCATTAATATGGTACATTTGTTACAATTGAAGAACCAGTATTGATATGTTATTATTAACTAAGGCCTTTATTTTATCAAATTTCTGTTATTTAAAAAATTGTGTTGGGATTTCCCTGGCTGAATGTACTTCTCTTGCAGTCCGTTGGTTACGACTTCGCCTTCCAAAGCAGGGTTCCATTCCTGGTTGCGGAGCTAAGATCCAACGTGACTCGAGACCAAGAAACCAAAATACATAGCAGTGTTGTAACAAATTCAATAAAAGCCTTTACGAATGGTCCACATCAGGACATAGTGGGGGAAGGAGAGGATGGGACGAAATGAGAGAGTAGCATTGAACCATAGGCATTACCATATGCAGAATTAGATAGCCAGTGGAAACTTGCTGTATGACACAGGGAGCTCAAACCCTGTGCCCTGTGACGACAACCTAGAGGGGCAAGATATGGGGAAGGTGGGAGGGAGGCACGAGAGGGAAGGGACATGTGTATAACCTATGACTGATTCATGTGGAGATATATGGCAGAAACACACTCAATATTGTAGAGCAATTATCCTCCAATTAAAAATAAAATTTATAATAAAGTGGTCCACATAAAAAAGATCGCCAAAGGAAATTGTTGTAAGATATACATAATATAAAATTTTCTGTTGTAATCATTTTTAAGTGTAATCCAATGGCATTAAGTACATCCTCAATGTTGTGCAAACATCACTACTCTCCATTTCTGGAATTTTTCGTCATCTCAGACAGAAACTGTACTCTTTAAACAACTCCCCATTCTTCCTTCCCCCAGCTCCTGGTAAGCTCTGTTCCACTTTCTGTCTCCATGAATTTGCTTATTCTACATTCTTCATATAAGGGAATTATACAATATTTGCTTTTTTATTTCATTCAGCGTAATGTTTTCAACATCATCCATGTTGTAGCATGTATCAGAATTTCATTTCCTTTAAGGCTGACTAGTGTTCCATTGTGTTTAAATACTACGTTTTGTTTACCCATTCATCTGTTGATGGATCTTTAGTGTTTACCTAATACACTTTTTCAAGATCTCATTGTGCACACCACATTGTATTTAGTCTCCCCTTGGCTGTAACAGTTCCTCAGACTTCTTTTTGATGACCTTGATAGTTTTGAGTACTTCTGAGGTTATTTTGTAGGATGCCTTTCTCTGGGAATTTAGTGTTTTTTTTTTTTCCCCCCTCATGATTAGATTGGGATTACGGGTTTTGGGGAGAAAGCCTGGATAGGTAAAGTGCCTTCATCTTACTGTATCAAATGTACATACTATTAACATGACTTATCCCTACTGATGTTAACCTTTGTCGTCATCGTTAAGGCTGTTTTTTGTCAGTTTCTCCGCTGTAAGATTACTCTTTCCCACTCGTTCCTCCATGCTGTCCTTCTTGGGAGGACGTCACTATATCCAGTCCACACTTTCAGTTCAGTTCAGTCGCTCAGTCGTGTCCGACTCTTTGCGACCCCATGAATCGCAGCACGCCAGGCCTCCCTGTTCATTACCATCTCCCGGAGTTCACTCAGACTCATGTCCATCGAGTCCGTGATGCCATCCAGCCATCTCATCCTCGGTCGTCCCCTAAGGAAGTGGGTATATTAGTGCTGTTATATATTATTATTA
The DNA here is from genome assembly GCA_006410635.1 of Cephalophus harveyi. Classification (NCBI taxonomy): domain Eukaryota; kingdom Metazoa; phylum Chordata; class Mammalia; order Artiodactyla; family Bovidae; genus Cephalophus; species Cephalophus harveyi. Next base: position 918,436 of record SJYT01057612.1, on the reverse strand, counting down.
GTGCTATTATATATCAGTGCTTCCTTGAATTTTTAAAAATAGATTTTATTTTTTAGAACAATTTTAGATTTATGGACAAATTGAGGATAGTACAGAAGGTTTCGTACTGTGTACCCATTTTCCTCTATTCTTAACATCTTTCATTAATATGGTACATTTGTTACAATTGAAGAACCAGTATTGATATGTTATTATTAACTAAGGCCTTTATTTTATCAAATTTCTGTTATTTAAAAAATTGTGTTGGGATTTCCCTGGCTGAATGTACTTCTCTTGCAGTCCGTTGGTTACGACTTCGCCTTCCAAAGCAGGGTTCCATTCCTGGTTGCGGAGCTAAGATCCAACGTGACTCGAGACCAAGAAACCAAAATACATAGCAGTGTTGTAACAAATTCAATAAAAGCCTTTACGAATGGTCCACATCAGGACATAGTGGGGGAAGGAGAGGATGGGACGAAATGAGAGAGTAGCATTGAACCATAGGCATTACCATATGCAGAATTAGATAGCCAGTGGAAACTTGCTGTATGACACAGGGAGCTCAAACCCTGTGCCCTGTGACGACAACCTAGAGGGGCAAGATACGGGGAAGGTGGGAGGGAGGCACGAGAGGGAGGGGACATGTGTATAACCTATGACTGATTCATGTGGAGATATATGGCAGAAACACACTCAATATTGTAGAGCAATTATCCTCCAATTAAAAATAAATAAAATTTATAATAAAGTGGTCCACATAAAAAAGATCGCCAAAGGAAATTGTTGTAAGATATACATAATATAAAATTTTCTGTTGTAATCATTTTTAAGTGTAATCCAATGGCATTAAGTACATCCTCAATGTTGTGCAAACATCACTACTCTCCATTTCTGGAATTTTTCGTCATCTCAGACAGAAACTGTACTCTTTAAACAACTCCCCATTCTTCCTTCCCCCAGCTCCTGGTAAGCTCTGTTCCACTTTCTGTCTCCATGAATTTGCTTATTCTACATTCTTCATATAAGGGAATTATACAATATTTGCTTTTTTATTTCATTCAGCATAATGTTTTCAACATCATCCATGTTGTAGCATGTATCAGAATTTCATTACCTTTAAGGCTGACTAGTGTTCCATTGTGTTTAAATACTACGTTTTGTTTACCCATTCATCTGTTGATGGATCTTTAGTGTTTACCTAATACACTTTTTCAAGATCTCATTGTGCACACCACATTGTATTTAGTCTCCCCTTGGCTGTAACAGTTCCTCAGACTTCTTTTTGATGACCTTGATAGTTTTGAGTACTTCTGAGGTTATTTTGTAGGATGCCTTTCTCTGGGAATTTAGTGTTTTTTTTTCCCCCCTCATGATTAGATTGGGATTATGGGTTTTGGGGAGAAAGCCTGGATAGGTAAAGTGCCTTCATCTTACTGTATCAAATGTACATACTATTAACATGACTTATCCCTACTGATGTTAACCTTTGTCGTCATCGTTAAGGCTGTTTTTTGTCAGTTTCTCCGCTGTAAGATTACTCTTTCCCACTCGTTCCTCCATGCTGTCCTTCTTGGGAGGACGTCACTATATCCAGTCCACACTTTCAGTTCAGTTCAGTTGCTCAGTCGTGTCCGACTCTTTGCGACCCCATGAATCGCAGCACGCCAGGCCTCCCTGTTCATTACCATCTCCCGGAGTTCACTCAGACTCATGTCCATCGAGTCCGTGATGCCATCCAGCCATCTCATCCTCGGTCGTCCCCTTCTCCTGCTGCCCCCAATCCCTCCCAGCATCAGAGTCTTTTCCAATGAGTCAACTCTTCGCATGAGGTGGCCAAAGTACTGGAGTTTCAGCTTTAGCATCATTCCTTCCACACTTTAGGACTGGGAACTGATGCTCCCTCTCCTTGAGGCCAGAGTATCTACGTAAATTATTTGGAATTCTTCTGCATGGGAGAGTCCTGCCAGTAACCACTTTCTTTTACAGATGAGGAAACTGAAGTCTGGGTAGCTTTCTCAGAGTCACACAGGATGTCACCACAGGGACTTCAGGTTAGGTCTTTGATTCCCACTTACCATAGATACCTATTCTTTGCAGGGTTCTAGTTAAAAACAGAGGCTTGAAGTTATCTCAAGGTTTGAGATAATCATGCTTTTTATTTCCCACAGCATCTGTACATAGCACTGTGCTGATTACATAATAGGAGCTCAGTATACTTTTTATTTTAAAATTTTATTTGTATATGAATCATTCCTTTGAAGAATTTAACAGCCTAAAGAAAGGAAGGAAATGGGATTGAAACACATACAAGAAAAAATGCTAGAAGCACAAAATTTTGCTAAAAGCAAAAATGCTAGAAGCTTAATTTAGCTGTATGTGATATATTTATTTTCCCTTGATGTTTCTGTTTGTTAGATATCTTTTGTCTGTCTGATTTAATCATCTTTTTATTATGTGTTCAAAAGATCTTTTTCCTTGACAAGCCCACTAAAGACAGAGAGAAAGCTGTATCTTACTGGGAACATATGCCCTGTGCAATGTTATGTATTTTTATTCCTTCCACAAATATTTGTTGAGCTCCTTCCTTGTGACTCAGAAACAAATATATAGTTGTATTATATAGCTGTACAAGAAAATAATGGCAATTTTTGAGCTGCTTTGCTTCTTGTAAACAAAACTGTGAGGAAGCTTCAGAAACAAAATACCGGCATCCCCAAATCATTATTTTTATGTGATAAAATGCCATTAGAATTTTAAGGTTTTAATTTTTTCTTTTTTTGGTAAAAATGTTTAATTTTCCTTTGAAAGGAAAAGCTGTGTTCTTATTCAGTGTTAACTTTAAAATTTATCTACTGGGTCACAGTTCTTAGCTTTGTGGCAGAAAATTCAGAAGTGAAACTGACTGGAAATAGAGCAAGAGCAGAATTGAAACTAGTAAGCTGGGCCTGAATGAGTAATAAAATTAAGAAAAAAATTAGGTTTTCATAGTTTCCAAATGTATATTTTTGATAATATGCGTATTTTCATCAGTAGACATCTCACTACTGGAGGAAAAAGAAATACTTGTCATTTTTAATGTGCTCTAAGGAGTGCAGGTACAAACTAGGGGTGATTTAGAAAAACTAAAGACAGATCGATATTAAGAGAGGGGTTGAAACAGTTCAGGCTTTATACCTTTAGGTTTAAAGGTATACATCAGTAATGTCTCAGTGAAAGTTTTTTAAATGTCTTGTATTTTAGGAGTTGGGTTCTTAGATTATATATGTAGAGGAGCACATGGAGAAGGGAAACTTGACACTGGGATTGTTTTCAAAAACATATTTGTATTATACCTTTTTGGTTTAATATTACCTGACCTTGTTTTCTGGCTTCCCTGGTGGCTCAGCAGTAAAGAATCTGCCTGCAATGCAGGAGACGTGGGTTTGATCCCTGGTTGGGGAAGATCCTCTGGAGGAGGAAATGGCAACTCACACCAGTGTCCTTGCCTGGGAAGTTCCATAGACAGGGGAGCCTGGCGGGCTGTAGAGTCCATGGGGTCAACTGGACACAATTTAGCATCTAAACAACAACTACCTTGTTTGCATCTTATTTTAAGATCAAAGCATGAATTTTGAATCATAGAATTTTATAGATGCAAAATCTGAAGCGCTCAGAGGTGAACTATTCCCCTGGCTAGAGATTTGGTCCCTCCATTTATTTCCATCCTTAAGGAGTCAGTAAAGAGTATTAATTTAACAAATATGATTTGAGTGCCCTGCTCTTCGTGTTAGTGGCAGAGACCTGACCAGATCCTGTGACTCCCACAAGCAGTTTCACGCTGCTTGGCTTGGTGTGTTGAGAATTTGTTTCTTAAACTTATCTCTGGGCTTTGACACATTATCCCTACAACTTTGGGAATTTTAGGCCAGAAGTAAAATGTGGGAAAGACTGTAGTTTAAACTTACTTCGCTTTGCAGGCTGAGGTCTCAGGCTGCATCCTCTTGTCCCCTTTTGTAATGTGTATTAGTGAAACTTTGGAATGTCCCTCTGTAATTTGAGTGATCAGTCTTCCTGTTTTGTCCCATGGTACTTACCATGCTTGTCCTTTTTTTAATATCTCACTTAAGAAGTCTTGATTCTTTACCTCTTCAAGTTTCTAAAACAGCAATCATCTGGTAATCATGGGTTTTCTGTTGTCAGAAGTTTTATTTATGCTGACTGCCGTAGACGTCATTTACTAGTTATCAAAACCTGGAGTCAGGTGCATTTATTGGTTGAGAAGCTGAGAAAGCTGAGCATTAGAACCCAGTACCGGAGAAGGCAATGGCACCCCACTCCAGTACTCTTGCCTGGAAAATCCCATGGACGGAGGAGCCTGGTGGGCTGCAGTCTGTGGGGTCGCTGAGGGTCAGACGTGACTGAGCGACTTTCCTTTCACTTTTCACTTTCATGCATTGGAGAAGGAAATGGCAACCCACTCCAGTGTTCTTGCCTTGAGAATCCCAGGGACGGGGGAGCCTGCTGGGCTGCCGTCTATGGGGTCGCACAGAGTCGGACACGACTGAAGGCGACTCAGCAGCAGCAGCAGCAGAGCCCAGTACTGATGAATCTGTTGTGGATCCATTGGCTCTTTCCCCCACCATGGTTGTTACAATATCTACCAGATGCCCTCAGATGTTTTTGAAAATAATAGGGAAAACAAGGAAGCTGAAGGTGGTGGCTACCTTTGGCTTTTTTCAGTAGCTTCCTGGGTAAGAAAAAAGAGAAGATACAAATGAGTGAGAATGGAAATCAGACTCCTATAGTATGTTTTTTTTTTCTGGAAAAACTTGGTCCTCTTTTAACATGACTGTATGTTTTTAACTGACGGCTTTACTGGACTACAAATAATTCATGTGTCCATGTTAGCCTATGTCAAAAGTAAATAGTTGCAAGTGCAGAAGTGGAAGAAATTAACTGAGTAATCTGTTTATTCAACAGATATTTATAAAGTAGCTCCTTTGATTTATGTTAAATATGGGATTAGCAATTTATATGTCTTGTTTCCTTCAATCTAATTATGTCTTTCAGAGGATCTGAAACTTTACCAATTCCACAAAATTGTGGTCACAATTCCAGTCTCTTTTTGTATAAGAGCTAATACAGGAAAACTAAACTTAAAAAATAAAATACAACATGAAAATAATTTAGGAGTATGAAAAAGCTGTGTTTTAAAATTTTGCCCACCTTAATGAATAACGTCCAACTGGCAGGGCTTTCATCCACTAAAATGTTACTATCAGGGTATATATGAGAAACAACAACATAAGGAAGACTTTCTAATTTTTCATTTTGAAAATAGATCACAAAGCAACCTAGGCAGGTAAGCTGTGGGGTGCTCATTTAAGGTCTAGGATATTTGACAGGACTGTACTCATTTTCGGAGAAGGCAATGGCACTCCACTCCAGTACTCTTGCCTGGAGAATCCCATGGATGGAGGAGCCTGGTGGGCTGCAGTTCATGGGGTTCCTAAGAGTCGGACACGACTGAGCGACTTCCCTTTCACTTTTCACTTTCATGCACTGGAGAAGGAAATGGCAACCCACTCCAGTGTTCTTGCTTGGAGAATCCTGGGGACGGGGGAGCCTGGTGGGCTTCCGTCTATGGGGCCGCACAGAGTCGGACACGACTGAAGCGACTTAGCAGCAGCAGTACTCATTTTGGATTAGAATTGGTCCCATCATGTATTAGTGTGTGTGATTAGTGTGAAGTCGCTCAATCGTGTCTGACTCTTTGCGACCCCACGGACTGTAACCCACCAGGCTCCTCTGTCCATGGGATTCTCCATATGATGTAGGTATTTCATGATGTAGGTTTTTTTTCATGAATGGAGTTTATCCTACATGGAAGGTATTTAAGTAATAAAAATTGTCCTGTTAATAACAGTTGTCCTGGTGCTCTGGAGTGACTGGTTTACACATAATATTCACATATTTCTACTGGAAGAAATCAATCTAATTGTTAGATGGGGACACTAGAATTGCAGAATTTCTTAATTGTACATTAACTGCATTTTTTCACAAATTTGGATGTTTTGAAACTACCTGAAAATTACTAAAAATTACTGTTCACTATTCTTACCTTGTATTTTCAAGAAAAGTTTACCTTATCAATACCCTCTTTAATAAACTAGTAAAATATACAGTGCATTTTAGATACTATATCAAAAATAAAAGTAAATAATTGGTACTTAGAAGTAAACATAAAATCTATTACAAAATGGGAAAATTTAATTAGATATTAAATCTCTGCTGTGAGCCAAATACTGCATTAGACTCTGGTGTACTTCTTTCTTCAGCTTCTCTTATTGTTGGAGTACCAGAGTAGCTCTGAATATGGTTTTACAAATTCTCAAAAGCACATACTTATTTGCTTAATATGGTATGATAGGAAGACTTGTAAGGCTGGTTCTGAGTATAACCAAGGTGTCTTTGGGAAAAGCACATGTTCTGGTCTTTCGTTCTTGACTTCACAGTGAGAAGGTTGGGTTATCTGTATCTCCACATCTTGAACCTCTGTGTGCCTCCATTTCCTCACTTGTCAGTTCCTTTCCTTTTTGTCCCTATCATTTTCATTCCACAAATATTGTGCTCACCTCTGTTCTACACTATCATTTTTTTAACAGATCTTTTTTTTTTTTTTTAGTTTCTACCATGTGTACCACAGTAGTGAAGAATATTGTTTTCTAGAGCCAGATGCTTGGATACAAATACAGACTCAAATCCTTCCTAGATGGCAGTCTGGAAGTTGCTTATCTCCCTATGCCTCTGGGAGGCTCAGATCAAAAGGGCAGAATAATACCTATCCTGTAGAGTTGTTGAAAGAAGTTTGTGGGTCATAAGTTTGCCTGCAAAGGTGCTTGGTATGTAGTAACTGCTCAGTGCTCAAGAGATGTTAGCTGTTACCGTCACTGCTACTACTACTGCTGTTTGTCAGGCTCTGAGGATACGGGATAAATGAGGCACTGTCTTTGTCCTGGAGGGATTTGTAATCTAATGGTTAAGGCAACTTCATCAGCAGACCATTTTAGTGTAATGTAAGAGATGGTTTGAATTAAATGCTGAGGTGGAAGAGAGTAGGAAAAGCATTCAAGCGGAGACACCAGCTTGAGCAGAAAGGTAAATAGGTGTAGAAGGGAATGGCAGATAAATTGCACGAGGCTGGAGTTTAAGGCTCTTGGAGGAGAATGGTGGAAACAAGCTGGAGAGGTGTAGTTTGGGATCATATTATAAAGGGCCATGTATGCCCTGCTTTGAAATTTGGACATTGTCCTCAAGGTAGAGGGGAGGATTTTTTTTTAAATAGACTTTAGTTTTTAGAGCAACTTCAGGTTCACAGCAAAATTGAGCAGAAGTTACAGAGATTTTCCAAATACTTTCTGCCCCTGCATGTACATTTTTGTTTTTAGCTGCTAAGTTGTGTCTGACTCTTTTGTGACTTCATAGACTGTAGCCTGCCAGGGTCCTCTGTCTTTGAGATTTCCCAGGCAAGAATTCTGGAATGGGTTGCCATTTCCTTCTCCACGGGGATCTTCCCGACGGAGGAATGGAAGTGCAGTCTCCAGCATTGCAGGCAGTTTCTTTACCACTGAGCCACCTGGGAAGGCGTAGCCTCCCCCGTTAGCAACTTCTTCCACTGCAGTTATACATTTCTTACAGTTGATGAACTACATTGACACATCATAAATGTAGTTCATCATTTACGCTAGGGTTTACCTCCGCCCTTACGGCAGAAAGTGAAGAAGAACTAAAGGGCTTCTTGATAAAAGTGAGAGAGGAGAGTGAAAAAGTTACCGTAAAACTCAACATTCAGAAAACTAAGATCATGGCATCCGGTCCCATCACTTCATGGCAAATAGATGGGGAAGCAGTGGAAACAGTGGCTGACTTTATTTTTCTGGGCTCCAAAATCACTGAAGATGGTGATTGTAGCCATGAAATTAAAAGATGCTTACTCTTTGGAAGGAAAGTTATGACCAATCTAGACAGCATATTAAAAAGCAGAGACATCACTTTGTCAACAAAGGTCCGTCTAATCAAGGCTATGGTTTTTCCAGCAGTCATGTATGGATGTGAGAGTTGGACTCTAAAGAAAGCTGAACACCGAAGAATTGATGCTTTTGAACTGTGGTGTTGGAGAAGACTCTTGACAGTCCCTTGGACTGCAAGGAGATCCAACCAGTCCATTCTAAAGGAGATCAGTCCTGGGTGTTCATTGGAAAGACTGATGTTGAAGCTGAAACTCCAATACTTTGGCCACCTGATGCAAAAAGCTGACTCATTGGAAAAGACCCTGATGCTGGGAAAGATTGAGGGCAGGAGGAGAAGGGGATGACAGAGGATGAGATGGTTGGATGGCATCACCAACTCAATGAACATGAGTTTGGGTGGACTCCGGGAGTTGGTGATGGACAGGGAGGCCTGGCGTGCTGCAGTTCATGGGCTTGCAAAGAGTCAGACACAACTGAGCGACTGAACTGAATTACCTTTGGTAATGTACATTCTTGATTTTGACCATACATATAATGATATATGTTCACCAATGTAGTGTGATACAGAGTAGTTTCACTACCTCAAAAATTCTTTGCACTATACCTACACCTCCCGGTCTTTTAACCCCTGGCAACCACTGTTTCTTTTACTGTCTTCTAAGTCTTGCCTGTTCCACAATGTTGTAGCTGGAATCATATAGCTCCTCTGAGTAAATATCAAGGAGCACAATTCCTGCGATGTATGTTAAGAGTATTTTGTGTTACAAGTTTAATTTAATAAGCTGCCAAACTGACTTCCAAAATGACTGTACCAGTTCGCATTCCCACTAGCAGTGAATGAAAATTGTTCCACATCCTTGTCAGCATTTGGTGTTGTCAGTATTCTGGATTTTGGCTTTTTTAACAGGTGTGTAGTGGTATCATGTTGTTATAGTTTGCATTTCCCTAGTGAAAAATGATGTGGAACCTCTTTTCATATGTTTATTTGCTGCCTATGTATCTTACTTAGTAAGGTGTCTGTTAAGGTCTTTGGCCTATTTTTCATTCAGGCACGACTGAGCAACTTTCACTGATGCGACTGATTTCACTTTGAAGGGGCATTAATGTAAATGATACTATGATTCTAAATGCAAATTCTACTTGTTTGTTGCTGGTATATCCAGGAGTTTTTGGTTGATTTTCTCATATTTTCTACATAGATGATCATATCATCTGTTGAACAAAGACAGTTTTATTTCTTCCTTCTCAATCTCTATACCTTTTATACCTTTTCTGGTCTTACTGCTAGTACAAGCTAGTCCTTTTTTCTTTGCTTTTTTAAACTTTTTGTTTAGAGAGAATTACAAGCTTATTGAAAAACTGCAAAAGCAAAACTTATACAAGAACATCTTTATACCCTTTACCCAGATCTATTGTTAACATTCCATTGGCTTTATCATTTGCAAGCTGTCTTCCTCGTGTATACAGATATAGATAAGGTTTTTTGGTATGTGAATCATTTGAAGTTACATACTTCATGACCTTAAATACTTTAGTGTATATTTCCTAGAATAGGTGTGTTCTCTTTTATACCCGAAGTATAGTTTTTAGTTTCAGTAAATTAACATTGATATAATGCTTTTTATCTAATCTGTGGTTCATATTCTGTCAGTTGATCCCATAATGTCCTTAACAGAAAATTTCCTTCACCAGTTCCTTCTCCAGTGTAGAGTCAGATATTCCATAGTTGTTTTATCTCTTCTTTAAGGTAGAACATTTCTACAACTTTTCTTTGTCTCTTTTTAGTGTCAATGTCATAATACAGATAGACCGCTTCCTCCTTTTTTAAAGTAGACTATTCGTTTTCTGTGTATCTGGTATTTCCTCATGGTTAGATTCAGATTATGCATCCTGTCAACTGAAATTTCACATGTGGTGATGTGTCCTTCATAGGGTATCACTTCTGGAGGCATGTGATGTCCATTTGTCCCTTACTGGTGATGTTTATTTTGGACACTTGGTCAAGATATTATCTGATTTCTCAAACATGTAATTCTGTTTATGTGTGTCTGCCCTTGCAACTAACTAATAAACAAACTGTCGGGGAGACACTTTGAGACCATGCATATATCCTGCCATGAGGTTTATCATCCATTGATGGTTTTTGTCTGAGCTAATCTTGGTGCCATGATTGTGGTAAAACCGATTTTCCAGCTCTCAGCACTTTGTCCACATTTACCATCTACCCTTGGCATTGTGCTGTGAGGATGAGAGGATAGTTTTGAGGAAAGACTGGTGATGAGAAAAGTGGTTGAGTAGAGAATGGTGAGGGGAAGACTGCTGATGAAGTTTCGAATACGGGGAGACTGAGGCCTGAGCTGTGAGGCAGTGTAAGATAGTCATCATTCATCATTTCTTTATTCCTTCAACATTTATTGAGTATCTGTGTAGCTGTGCTTGGGATAAAAAGACAGTTCTGGTTCTTAAGGAGCGTATGGTCATTGAGGCTATAAAAGGGCCAAGAATTGTGACAAAATATAAGTCCTTACCTTTTTGTCTTACGTCATGCTGTCTTCTGTTTTTAGTAGCTAATGTCTTTAGAACCATTTTCATAGTATTTTTAGCCACTGTAGTTAGAACCATCTCCCCTACACAACAGGTGAGAGAATCAAGGCCCAGAAAAGAACAGCGAAGAGCTAGAGTTCATGCTCCAGCTATTTTGGCTTTAAATTCAGAGCTTTTCCCACTACCTCATTCTGTTAGCTTCTTGAATTTAAAACATAGTTTTCCAGTTTCATTGTTATCTCTACCTTCATAAATCTGTATTCCTCTGGCTAGGTGGATAGATTTTGAAGCTACAGGTAAACTGACCCCTAAAAGCTGAAGCAGCTGTACGGTGATTGGTGGTAATGGTAGTATTTTGAACTATCATATGTGACAGTACTGTGTCTTCATGCTTTGCAGTTCTTCCATTTACTCTTCAGAGCTTTCCTGGTGGCTCAGACAGTAAAGAATCTACCTGCAATGCAGGAGACCTAGGTGTGAATCTCTGGGTTGGGAAGATCGCCTGGAGAAGTGAATGGCTTGGGGGAGGGAGTGGCTACCCACTCCAGTATTCTTGCTTGGAGAATTCCATGGACAAAGGAGCCTGGCAGGCTACGGTCCATGGGGTTGCAATGACCCAGTGACAAACACTTTCACTTTCTTTTCATTTACTCTTCATTGCAGCTCTTTCAGGTAGAAGCTGTTACTAGCTCCATTTTACAGATGAGGTGTCTGAAGGTGAGAGATTATGGAGAAGGGATAGGCTACACACTCCAGTATTTTTGGGCTTCCCTTGTGGCTCAGCTGGTAAAAAATCCACCTGCAGTGCAGGAGACCTGGGTTCAATCCCTGGATTGGGAAGATCCCTTGGAGAAGAGAAGGGCTACCCACTCCAGTATTCTGGCCTGGAGAATTCCATGGACTTCAAAGTTGGACACAACTGAGCGACTTTCACTTTGAAGTGTGAGATAGCAGAGCTGGGAATCAAACCTAAGCTAAGTTTATACCACAACACAAAACCAGTGTTTGATAAAATTGGAATAAATAGCTCACAATCTGATTTTGGACTGAAGCACATGCCCTTTGTTTTTCTCAGGTTGATTTAATTGAACTCAGTTTGTGGCTGGTAGTCTCTGGACCTGTTTACCCTAGTGCTTCAGTGTGCTGGCTGTTGCCCAGGAGCTAGTCCTCATGTTATAGGTGGCTTAATCTGTCTGTTCATCTATTTCTCTTGTGGCTGAGCATCTGTCAAAGTCTTTCCATATTATTTGGTCTTAAAAAAGTCAAAGCTTCTTGGTGTAGATGTGGAAATGAGGCAGAGACCAGGGCTCTTAATCTTACTGAATTTGTGTAGGAGAGGTAGTCAGAGGTATTCAGTCTTTTATTTCATTGTGTAGATCCTGGCACATCATGAGTGCTCAGGAAATGTTCAGATACTTTGGTTTCTTAGGGTACAGTGTATAGGAGAGAATTATGAAGACATGAGGATGTTTGTGAATATTGTGAGTTTATTGAAACAGATTGGGATCGAAGATGGTACTGGAAAGAAGATTTAAGGCCTTTGGATTTACTTAGTAAAGCTTGATTACAGTGGGAAGACCTTATTAGATAAATGAAGCCTGGGTTAGTTCTGGGGCAAAGAGGAAGGGGTAATGGGAAGAAATAATGGAAATGAAAACATGAAGGTTCTGAGTTAGACTTATGAAGTTACAGTTTGCTAATCTTGGTAGATTTTAAACGTAGATTCTGCCTGTAATTAGTATGCTAACATTTAACGCATAATGGGTCATTCCTTGGTGGCCCACTGGTTAGGACTCTGTGCTTCTACTGTAGGGGGCATGGGTTCAGCCCTTGGTCGGGGAACTAAGATCCTGTATACTTGTACTTTCTTAAAGAATTGTATAGAACTTACAGTTTGTAAGTGAGCTCTTGTTTGCAGAAGAGGAAGTCGATGTATGTACAAGAAGGAAGCTGTTTTTTCATAGTAAAAGCAACGATAGCTTTAGGAACATAACTGAAAAGTGTGGAAAAGAAGAAACATATGATAGAGATATTGTGAAGGACGAATTGATGGGCTGGATCGCTGATCTGAAATGAGAGTTGGGCCATGGGATATCTGCCTGGCAAGGATGTCTCAAAGGTTTTGAAACAAGGAAGCGCATGCATGGTGCACGTGCACACATGTACACATAGCCTAGGAGATCAGACCTGGTGCAAATCTTGAATTTGCTATTCACTAACAGCATAAACATGGGTGGGCCCATTTACTTAGGGCCTTAATTTTATTATCTAAAAAATAAGTAAAATGGCTTAGATTAATGCGTAGTAAAACAGACTACCAGGGGAGCTTGTTAAAATGTAGTTTCTGACTGAGTCAGGTCTGTAGTGGGACCTGAAATTCTGCGTTTCCAAGTTCCCAGGGTTTAGATGACTTTCAGGATCCTTTTCAGTTCTATAATTGTATTTATTTAACGTTTTTCTTTGGAGATCTGTTATACTCCTGTGACTTTATTACCTCTATTTAGATAGATAAATTCTAAATCTATCTCTTTATTTCAGATTAGAAAACTCCTAAATCAATTTGTCGTCTTAACACTAACCACATCCCTCTCTTGACATCTGTATTTCTGTTCATACTTTATATTTGTAAAATACTTGAATTTTTCAGAGAGCTTTTATATCCATAATTTCATTTGATCCTTAAAATAACCCACAGAGGTAAGCATGCAGGAAATGTTTCTATTTTATGGAAGAGGAAATAGGCTCAGAAGGACTCAGTGACTTACTCACTAGTAAGTGGTTAGAACCACCCTCGAGTTCAGGATTACTGACTCCCTTACCACGATGTCACACCGCTTCTGATAATGGCTGTCATAGATACCCAGGCTTGAGGGTTGGTTGCCATCTCTTTTTTAAAAAATGTAAATTTAGATTATTTTAAAAAACATAATATATTCATATGGATTACAACTCAGCAGTTTGTAAGAGGATACAGTAAAGAGCCTTCATACCACTCTGTGTCCCAAATACCCATTTTCCCTTCACTTGGACAACCAGTATTATCAATCATATTTTATGCTTCTCCTATCATTACATAATTATATTCTTTTTTCCTGTTAAACACAAGTGATAACTTGTTAAACATAATGTATAAACTGTACTATTTTTTTAAAAAGCTCATAGTGTATTGTACAGATTGTTACATATCTGCTCAGAAAGCTGCCACATAGTTATTCTTTATGGTCCAATACTGTTCCAATATAGGATATATATATATACACATCAGTAGTCCCCTACTGATGAACATTTAACTTATTTCCAGTTTTTGCTAGTATTGTATTACATATATCATATTGTATATCTGCAAGTGTATTTTTAATACAGGTGTGGAGGTAACATATATGCATGTGTAATTGTCCCATCTTTTAGAGGTTTTACCACTATATTTTTTTTAGGAAAGTGTCTGTTTTGCCACTGCTTATCTCTGAATATGTTATCAGACTTTGTGATCTGTGCCAATTTTAGTGTAGTTTTAAGTTGCATTTTTTTTATGAGTGAGGTTGAGAATCTCTTCTTAAGTGCTATTCATATTTTCTGTGAATTAATCTGTTAATATTCTTTGTCAGTTTTTCTGTTGGGTTGTTGGGCTTTTTGTTCTATGAACGGTTTTATTTTATTTTTGGCTGTGCCTCATAGCTTGTGGGATCTTAGTTCCCTGACTAGGGATTAAAACCAGGCCCCTGTCAATGAAAGCACGGAGTCTTAACCATTGGATCACCAGGGGATTCCCATATGAACTCTCTCTGTTTTAGTGAAATCGTCTTTGTTATAAGAATTGAAATTTTTTTGTTAGGTTGATTTTTTTTCTTTGACTTTGCTTATGATAGTTTTTGTCATGCATAATTTAAAAACATTTTATGTAGGAAATTTTATTGATTTTTTTCCCCCTCTTTTTATAGCTTCAGAGTTTTATGTCATTCTTAGACCTTCGAGGTTATAAAATAATCCTTCTTGGTTCCTTTTGGAACTTTTATTATGCTTTAATTATTTACATTTGAATGTTTTTAAGCCATCTGAAATTTGATATATGTACATATTTCTTTTCTTTCCTTCCCTTTCCCTTTACTGATGGCTACTCTGTTGTCCTAGCACTTTTATTGATTCGTGCTTATTTCTCTAGGGATCCTTTAACTCCTTTATTTCTTTTAACAATCTTCTGTTTGTCCTCAACCATATCCGTTATCTAATTAGTATCCCCATTAAGCCCAATTTTGTCTTTGGGCTCCTACATAGTCTTATCCTTTCTGTTCTTGTTGATACTATTTTAAAACTTTTTTATTATGGAAATTTCAATGAATAATGAAGTATCTATATGTATATTTTATGTATCAATGTATATTGAAATGCATACATACAGGAGGGTGGGATAATAAACTCCCAAGTACCTATTACTTGTTATTGGTAATAACCATCAATAACTGTCACCTCATGGTAGGTCTTTTTTTATCTATATGCCAAACTACTTGCCTCACCCCAATTATTTTGAAGCAGATTGCAAGCACGATGTTAGTCTGTACTTGGGCCACTGAAACTGTCTTCTGTCTTCCAGTGTTTATCCTCCAGGTCATCCTGTATAGTTCTGTGTCTATCTTGTTCGGTCTTATATTTCTGTAGTAACGGTTCTTTAATTAAATGCTCTTTGAAAGTACATGCTGGATACTTTTACCTTAGACTAGCTTTCTTGGTGTGCACAAACTCCAGTTCTTTAGAAAGATTACGTACTCTGAACCTAGGGAATCCCATGTTTGTATCCCCACAGTTCCTAGCATAGTCTGGCAAGGAAAATAGAAGAAAGGGGAATAAGAGAGGGAGGATGAGAGAGACACTCACCGAGAACAATACTGGATCTGTCACTGCAAAAACCTATTTCTTAGAGCAACTCTACTCAAGAATCATGGGGGATGGGGAAGGGGAAGTTTCCCCAAGACTGGGGGTGAATAGGATGGAGACTAAAAAAAAAAAAAAAAAAGCCAGAGTCAAAATGTCTAAGAAGTATAGAAAGTTCAGAGCTATAGATAGATTTTGTCTTTTCTAGTGGAGAAGGCTGTTAGTGCTTAGTAAGTGACTGAATTAAGTTCTAGGACTTATTTGAATTTGGGTGAGAGGAGAGTTAATGTCAAAATGAGGGCTTTGGGTCCGAGGTTGTGTAATTTATGTCAGAGAAAGTTCTCAATTAGGAACAGGAGCTATGAAGTGTTTTATGAGACTTCTGAGTTGATGGGTTGTTTAAATCTGTAACATTGCCTGTTGGCATCATTTGCTTTCTATCCAGTAGCCCCAAGTGGTAGTTTTAAAGGATTTTTGTGTTCTTTCAAAATTTTTCACAATGAGTCTTTCAGGTGGGATCAAAAGATTAGACAAAATAGAATTCTGTAATATAGAAGGGGCTTTTTTGTTTTAAAACGACTGACCTAATTTATCAAGCTTAAATTCTTGATTTGGTAACTCAGCACTTTTACCTTCTGTGGAAATGTGGAAAACATTTTCTCCCAGGTTTGCTTTTGTTGCCCCTCAAAACAGTGTGCCAAAGTAGCAGTAACCTGAGTTAACCTGGGCCTTAATTCTTCCATGCCCTTTAGCCTGGTCCCATGCTGAGAGTAAAGGCTTGATCTGAAAAAGAAGTGAATTGAGAACAGGGAAGGGGAAAGATATTCAGAACAAGTTTGACTACTTTTTCAAATCAAATTCTACTTTAAAAAGTCTCAGAACTCAGTGATTTTCTACGTTAAGGGTTACCAATCTGTGGCTAATGGTCATTGGTTTTTGTAACAACTGATGAAATACGAAAGATTTTGACATGGCTAAAGGATTATAAACAAACATGTTTAAACCCAAAGAATTTGCAGAGACAGAACACACACTGAAAAGCTTGAAATGTTTACTTTCGGAACCTTTTAAAACAAGTTGACCAACCCTTGATCTACATCACTCGGGGTGTACAGTAGTATTTATGTGCACATTAAAATTTTTTTGCTCTTTTGTTTGTGTTTCATATTATCACTTTGTTTTTGTAATGGTTATGTAATTTTCCATTGTATGAATATGCCACAGTTTAAGAGTGGTTTTTCAGTTTTTGCTTTTATAACTAATATTTGCACACGTTTTTGTGATTTGTGGAATTGCTTGGTCAAATATTATATACACTTTGGTAATTGTTGCTAAATCACCCTCCTTCCAAAATGAACCAGTTTATATTTTCCCCAACATCATTTTCCTTAGTAGTATCAACCCTGACAGAAACTAAACTGTTTGGTTAATAGATTTCTTTGTTTTATATTGCTGAGAAACAAACAAAAAATTTTGTGGCTTAAAACATCATCATTTATTTTGCTCATGAAAAGTTTTGTTTCAGAATGAGTGAGAACAACTTGTCTGTGCTTTACTTGATGTCGCTTCTGGCATCTCAACTGCTGGGTGCTGAAGTGCTCACTTGTGTTTCAGGTTATAGCTGGACTCTCAGCTGGGACTGAGGAGAACACCTGCCAAGCCTTTAACATGTGGCTGCTTGGCATTCTCACCGAGTTCAGTTCAGTCACTTAGTCATTTCCCACTCTTTGCGACCCCATGAACCGCAGCACACCA
>SJYT01057612.1:823526-899488 GCA_006410635.1 Cephalophus harveyi | reverse complement strand
AGGTGGAAGTGAGGAATAGATTTAAGGGCCTAGATCTGATAGATAGAGTGCCTGATGAACTATGGAATGAGGTTCGTGACATTGTACAGGAGACAGGGATCAAGACCATCCCCATGGAAAAGAAATGCAAAAAAGCAAAATGGCTGTCTGGGGAGGCCTTACAAATAGCTGTGAAAAGAAGAGAGGCGAAAAGCAAAGGAGAAAAGGAAAGATATAAGCACCTGAATTTAGAGTTCCAAAGAATAGCAAGGAGAGATAAGAAAGCCTTCCTCAGTGATCAGTGCAAAGAAATAGAAGAAAACAATAGAAAGGGAAAGACTAGAGATCCTTACCGAGGCATGACTGAATTCTGAGAAAGAGCATCCAATAAAGAGGTCCAGGTAACTTTGTGATTCAGCTTCACAAGTCACATGACATCATTTCTGCCATAGTCACAGGCCTATTGTCATTTAAGGGGGAGGGAACATAGACCTCGTTTCGTAAAGGAGAAGTAGTATCACACTGGAAGCGAGCATGTGGGATGGGATGTATTGGTGGGACCATTCTTGGGTAACTGCCGTCTCCATAAGCTGGACTATTTGTTTTGGTGTGCATATCTTTATGAGTAGGATTATACATCTTCTCACTGGTTACTGACCATTTCCGTTTCTTTTCCGGTGGTCTGCCTTTTTATATCCTTTGCCTCCTTTTCTATAGGACTATAGTTTATGGATTATATTGTTGATTTGTAAGAGCTCTGGTAGAACTACGCATATTAGACTCAAAATTTGCTTAGAAAATACCTCACTGTGGTCTTGGGAGCCATAAAAGGTGTATATGGGGTGGTAGTTTAGTTTGGTGATGGTGGAGATTTGTGGAGTCATTATATTTAAGAACCACGGTGTTGGGAAAGAGCAGTTAGCCAAGATGGTGGTGGTCAGGCTCTCTCACCCAACTCCCTCTCACTCCCGCCCCATGTTCCCTTGCTCTGGCCCCACATTCTGTAACAGTGACTATGCATGGTTATGTAACAGCTGAGACCATTTATAGCACTGGGCATGTGCATCATGCGTATATGAGCACCACCTGAAAAGCCCTTGCTGCGTCTTGTGGTAGCAGCAGCCATTAGAGGATAAAGCATGTCTGCCTTGCTGCTGCAAATAATGTTCGCAGTTCTTACGGCTTCTTGCATCTTCTTTCAGCTTCTTCCTATCTGCTTCCT
Source organism: Cephalophus harveyi (assembly GCA_006410635.1). Taxonomy (NCBI): domain Eukaryota; kingdom Metazoa; phylum Chordata; class Mammalia; order Artiodactyla; family Bovidae; genus Cephalophus; species Cephalophus harveyi. The sequence goes on along the minus strand of SJYT01057612.1, from coordinate 898,287 downwards.
CGCTCACGCCTTGCCTACCCTGGGTTCAGTGAACAGTGAGACAATTGGCACAATGGGCAGGATACAGCAAGACACACAGTTACTCTAGTTTTAATAAGCAAGGAGTGCAAGGAAGGAGGAGGATAGCCATCATCAGCCTCCCTGAGTCACTCTCCAGCAGAGAGGAGGAACATCACATTTCTCTTTGGTCATTTTTATACCTCAGAAGCCAGACCAAGTTTCATTTCAGTTCAGTTCAGTCGCTCAGTCGTATCCGACTCTTTGCGGCCCCATGACCAAGTTTAGATACCAGCAAAGGAGAGGTAACATTTGGGAAGAACATAGCACCCAGTGGCCTGCTTTACTACTAAAAGTTGCTTTGGTTTTCTTTTAGTTCTGAGGTGTTGTTTTGACTTGCTGTCACCAAGGATGAGGTTCAAAATTGTATCAATAAAAATGGATTGACCCATCAGAAATTACCATTTTCTAAACATTTCTTTGTACCTTGCAGCTAAATTAAAATGTTACTTTTCATTTACTAACCTGTTAGTTGGAAAAATTCTTGATAAACAGTTATGATATAAGTGTTCTCTAGTTGTAATCTTCAGCAGTTTTATCAGGACGGGGTTGGTGTCTGTCATTATTCTCATTTTAGGTAGGATTTGGTGGTACTAACAGAGACTAAAATTCCCTTGGCAGGACTTTTTTTTTTTTTATTAAAGTATAGTTGACTTAATATTAATTTCAGGTGTAGAGCATAGTGATTCTGCTTTTTGCAGGTTATACTCCATGAATAGTCGTTACAAGATAATGGTTATAATTCCCTCTGCTATACACTGTATCTTTGTTGCTTATCTATTTTCTACATAGTAGTTTGTATCTCTTAGCCTACTCTTGCAATACCTTATTTCTGTCTTGCTCCACATTTCTGAACTCTGCTCTCTTGCAGTTTTCATCTCAGGTTTCAATTTGATGTAAAGATGACAGCCAGCATCTCTAGCCCTATGTCCTTCCAGGTTCTGGGCCAGTAGTGGGGGGAAAGAATTTAATTGACTATTTAATACAACTTCAAGGTTTTCCATGGATCCTAATTGTGTTGTTATGGTCAGGGGGAGGGAATGATCAGGGCTGACTTGACCTGAGTCACATGATCCTCCTTGGAGTTGGAAGTGGGGTTAATTCTACAGTAGATTGATAGCAGAGGAGGGTAGTTCTACAGAGGAATATCTGAGATGTTTTTGTTCTTTTTGTTGTTGTTGTTGTTTGTTTGTTTTTTAAACCAAACAGATGCTGGGCAAGATAAAACAGCAAAATTTTAAAAGGCAAAAAAAGTTATTTAATCTATTGTTACATTTTGGGCTTCCCTTGTGCCTCAGCTGCTAAAGAATCTGCCTGCAATGCCGGAGACCTGGGTTCGATCCCTGGGTTGGAAGATCCCCTGGAGAAGGGAAAGGCTACCCACTCCAGTATTCAGGCCTGGAGAATTCCATGGACTGAATAGTCCATGGGATCGCAAAGTCGGACACAACTGAGTGACTTTCACTCAGGTTTCAAAGCAGTTGTCTAAGAACATTAGTACTGTTAACAAGAAAATCCAACCCTTATAGATTCTTTAGGGGCATCAGTTTACAATCATACTAATGTAATGCTTGTTTATTTAAGCAGATGTTTCAAATCTAGAAAACATGCCAATTAAGTCTTATTTTAGAATTGATACTTGAGAGATTTGTTTAAAAAAGAAATAAAAGGTTGAGGGATTTAGGATCATTCTGGTTTCTTTCACACTGCCTACATTTCAGGTAGCAGAATTGTGCTCTAGCTATAATACATCAATCTTCCAAATAAAAGCTGAATAAGATTTTATTTTAGTGATTGTTTTTAACCTTGATATAGAATGTTTTTTAGGTAGTGCTTCAAAGACTTTAAAGCCATTTTAATTCCAACTTATAAATTAAAATCTATTCAACTTTGGGAATAGATGTTTTTAGAGTATAATTGGCTGCCTAAAGCTGCTGCTGTAGAGAGAGATGCAAAGAGCCTTTTTTAACTGTGAATGCTTAAAGCTTTAAGAAAGTGTGAGGTGGCTGGGCAGTTTAAGAAGCTGGATGGAATGTTATCTTAAAGAGTAATCTGGGTCTTTCCTGGTGGTCCAGTGGTTAAGAATCCCCACCTGCCAGTGGAGGGAACACTGTTTCGATCCCTCGTCCAGGAGGATTCCACATGCCACAGGTCAGCTAAACCCGTCGGCCACAGCTACTGAGCCTGTGCTCCAGGCCCATGCTCTGCGATAAGAGATGTCACCGCAGTGAGAATCCCACGTGCTGCAACTAGAGGAAGCCCATGCATAATAATGAAGACCCAGCACAACCAAAAACAAAAAGAGTAATTCCAAAGTCGGTATAAATTTTAATTACTTACTATTTTTACTTTTCTGAGATATTTGAGCGAGTTTAGATCATAAGACAGATTTGAATTTATCTTTGGATGGGCCACTGAAGAGATAATCTGATATTTAATTCTGGTTCAGTTCAGTTCAGTTAAGTTGCTTAGTCGTGTCCGACTCTTTGCGACTCCATGAATCGCAGCACGCCAGGCCTCCCTGTCCATCACCAACTTCCAGAGTTCACTCAAACTCACGTCCATTGAGTTGGTGATGCCATCCAGCCATCTCAGCTTAGACAAGGTCTAAAGCAGTACATTTATGCTCGATGTTGCCTCCAGGCCATTAATTCCTAGTGCCTGGTATACCTTGGTACAGTTAAAGGTAGGTGAATGCTGAGAATTTGCTGTAGTCCAGAAGTACTTGCTAAGATTTGACCCCCACTTTCAGTTCTGAGGTCCAGTCTTAGGTTTGAAGTGCTCTGTATTCTCCCACCATCTCATGGATAGGTGTCAGAATCCACTGTGGGTTCCAGGCCACTCAGGTTCATTGCACAACCTAGGTCATACCAAGACCTTCTTGACTGTTAATTGTCTGGACATGTATCAGTTCAGTTCAGTTGCTCAGTTGTGTCTAACTCTTTGTGACCCCATGAACCGCAGCACACCAGGCCTCCCTGTCCATCACCAGCTCCTGGAGTTCACCCAAACCCATGTCCATCAAGTTGGTGATGCCATCCAACCATCTTATCCTCTGTCGTCCCCTTCTCCTCTTGCCCTCAATCTTTCCCAGCATCAGAGTCTTTTCCAATGAGTCAGCTCTTTGCATCAGGTGGCCAAAGTATTGGAGTTTTAACTTCAACATCAGCCTTCCAGTGAACACCCAGTACTGATCTCATTTAGGATGGACTGGTTGGATCTCCTTGTAGTCCAGGGGACTCTCAAAAGTCTTCCTCAACAGCACAGTTCAAAAGCATCAATTCTTCAGCGCTCAGCTTTCTTCACAGTTCAACTCTCACATCCATACATGACCACTGGAAAAACCATAGCCTTGACTAGACAGATCTTTGTTGGCAAAGTAATGTCTCTGCTTTTCAGTATGCTCTCTAGGTTGATCATAAGTTTCCTTCCAAGGAATAAGCATCTTTTAATTTCATGGCTGCAATCACCATCTGCAGTGATTTTGGACATGTATAAATTCAGTCAAAAACCATTTGTTGTGTTCCTACTATTTGCTAGTTATTCATCTAGATTCTAGAGATACAGCAGTTAATAAAACAAATCTCTCCGTATAGAACTTTTAGTCTAGTTGGGAAAATAAATATTTGAAACTTTGTAATTATACATTGTTTTGGTCAAGTACAGATGTTCTGGAGAACTGAGAACTAGAGAGGATCCTTTAGGTCACCTTGATTTCTTTAATATTTGGGCAATGGCAGCCCACTCCAGTACTCTCGCCTGGAAAATACGATGGACAGAGGAACCTGGTAGGCTGCAGTCCATGGGATCACTAAGAGTCAGACACGACTGGGTGACTTTACTTTCACGCATTGGAGAAGGAAATGGCAACCCACTCCAGTGTTCTTGCCTGGAGAATCCCAGGGGGAGCCTTATGGGCTGCTGTCTGTGGGATTGCACAGAGTCGGACACGACTGAAGTGACTTAGCAGTAGCAGTTGATTTAAACTTTTCTTATTTAACTTTATTTTTTGATTATGTAAATCATTCTTATGGTACAGAAGGCAAAGCCATATAGCGAAGTATCAGGGAAGTCTTGCTTATATCTCTGTTCCCTCCAACCTCTTCTCACCCCCATAGGTCATTTTCTGAGTTTCTGGTTTAACCTTCCAGTGTTTCTTTTTAATTGCATAAAACCGTGGGGGAAGAGGAGGAAGGAAGGAGATGAGAGACTGAAGGAAGGAGATGAATGCGTGGGGATGGAAGAGAGGAGCTCTGTTTAAATAAGGTTTGTGAAGTGTTGTTTTACTGGCACTCTTAGTCCCCTTTCTACTTCCTAGTTCTGAAAAAAGGCAATACGTAGCTTATCATTTTTTAAAATTTTGGAATAATTTTAGATTTATGGAGAAGTTGCAAAGACAGTACACAGAATTCCCTTCATTCCATTTTCTGTAAGGTTAGCATCATACATTACCATTTTACATTTTTCAAAACTAAAAATTAACATTGGCATATAATTATTATTAATTCTTATTTATTTTTATTGAAGTTTAGTTGATCTATAATATCCTGTTAGTTTCAGGTGTACAGCACAGTGATTCAGTTGTACAGACACACACACACACGCATTCTTCTGTTTATTTTTGACTGTATTGGCTCTTCATTGCAGTAGGCAGGCTTTCTCTCGCTGTGGCTGGCGGGGAGTTCTCTAGTTGCAGGTCATAGCTTCTCTTGTTGCAGAGCATGGGCTATAGAGTGCCGGCTCAGTAGCTGTGGCTCACGAAGCTTAGTTATACCGTGGCATGTGGGATCTTAGTTCCCTGCATTAGCTGGCAGATTCTTAACCACTGGATCACCAGGGAAGTCCCATATATATTCTTCTTTTTTTTTTTTTTTTTTTAAACATACTCTTCTTTTTATTTTCTTTTCTAATAGATCATTACAAAATGTTGAGTATAAGTTCCCTGTGCATAGTAGGTCCTTTGGCATATTATTAATATTGGTAATCTAATTTATTAAAGTTTCAGTTCAGTTGCTCAGTCATGTCTGATTCTTTGTGACCTCATGGACTGCCGCATGCCAGGCTTCCCTGTCCATCACCAGCTCTCAGAGCTTGCTCAAACTCAGGTCATCGAGTCTGTGATGCCGTCCAACCATCTCATCCTCTGTCATTCCCTTCTCCTGCCTTCAATTTTCCCCAGCATCAGGGTCTTTTCCAGTGAGTCAGTTCTTTGCATCAGGTGGCCAAAATATTGGAGTTTCAGCATCAGTCCTTCCAATGAATATTCAGGACTAATCACCTTTAGGATGGACTGGTTGGATCTCCTTGCAGTCCAAAGGACTCTCAAGAGCCTTCTCCAACACCACAGTTCAAAAGCATCAGTTGTTCAGTGCTCAGCCTTGTTTATGGTCCAACTCTCACATCTATACATGACTACTGGAGAAACCATAGCTTTGACTAGATGGACCTTTGTTGGTAAAGTAATGTCTCTGCTTTTTAATAAGCTGTCTAGGTTGGGTCATAGCTTTTCTTCTAAGGAGCAAGCGTCTTTTAATTTCATGGCTGCAGTCACCATCTGCAGTGACTTTGGAGCCCAAGAAAATAAAGTCTCTCGCCTTCTACTGTTTCCCCATCTATTTGCCATGAAGTGATGGGACCAGATCCCATGATCTTAGTTTTCTGAATGTTGAATTTTAAGCCAGCTTTTTCACTTTCCTCTTTCACTTTGATCAAGAGGCTCTTTAGTTCTTCTTCACTTTCTGTGGTGTCATCTGTGTTTCTGAGGTTATTGATATTTCTCCTGGCAATCTTGATTCTAGCTTGTGCTTCATACAGCCTGGCATTTCGCATGTTTAATATTTTTTTTAGATAATCATCTTTATGATAAAATTGGAATGAATATTTTAAAGAGGAAACCAAGACAAAGGGCACAAGAGGTCCCCGTTTATATTTACTGCCTTCACCAAGATTACATCCATAATTTACCCGAGAGTTCATTTCCCTCGATTCTCAGCATTTCCAAGATGCTGAGACCATCTTGTATTTAGTTAAGCATGGTGTAATGAATACTTATCTTAGTGCTTCAGATATCACAAGAAAAGAAAATTATAGGCCCGTATCACTGATGAACATAGATGCCAAAATCCTGAGCAAAATGCAAACAGACTCTAACAATACATTGAAAGATTCATACACCATGATCAAATGGGGTTTATCCCAGGTTTGCAAGGATTTTTCAGTATATGCAAATCAATCGGTGTGATACATCAGATAAACAAATTGAAAGATAAAATCTGTATGGTAATCTCAGTAGATAGCTCTGAGGAGCTAGCATTGGCGAAAACATGGATCTAGGACCTTACATGATCTTTTTCATGGAACAGTAAGCAGTCACTTGTGACTGGGGGTTAGGTGTGTGGAAGATCTAGTGGGAAGTAAGGATCGAGTATGAAGAGGTTGGATTGTGCAAGGCTTTGAAGGGAATAATGAGAAGTTTGTACTTTAAAGCTGGAGACTTTAGGTAATGTTTTCACATCTTTGAATAGAGGACCAAGATTGGAATCTTTTGGCAAAATAGATGTGATTATTATATATTTAGGCTATTAGTGGTTCCTGTCAATTTAAAATCTTGACTCAGAAGGCTAATGAAAAATATGTGGTTGGAGGAAATAGTCGCTGTAATCTCGGGTGTGAAATGGAGACCTTTGGCAGATTGTAGAAATATAAATCTTTTAAAGTAAGCCCTAGGAGCTTTTTATAAATACATTTGGGGTTTTTCATACTTAGAATGTTAAATAAATTTATTAGACAATAACCTTCTCTATCCAAGAGATTGGGAGAAAGGATCAGGTTGCTGTGTACATGGAAAGGAAGAACTGTGCTTGCTGGCTGACTGCACCTGTAATTGATGATGGACTTACCTCAGCAAAGTGGGCTTTTGGCCTAAAGGGAAAGCTTTAAGCATATTTTAAAACTGAGCACTTGGTTTCTATTTTTCAGTCTCTGAAATAATCAACTGACACAGGGGACTAGCTATTGAGAATGAATCTGTTATGCTCAGACTTCACTGCCAACTTTTCTCTTGATACGAAATGATTTGGCTATCTCTTAAGGTATCTTAAGGTATTCTGTACTCTGTAGCTCAGTGGTAAAGAATCTGCGTGCAATGCCAGAGACCTGGGTTTGATCCCTGGTTTGAGCAGATCTCTAGAGAAAGGAATGCCTACCCACTCCATTATTCTTGCCTGGAGAAATCCCATGGACAGAGGAGCTTGGCGGGCTACAGTCCATGGGGTCGCAGGGTTAGACACAACTGCGCGACTAACACTTAGGCATTTTATATTTTTGTTGATTTCTCCTGTTGCTTTTGGAGCTTTTGCATTTCCAACACGTAGGACTTCAAATAATTTTTGCATCCTAGTTGGAGGGAGGCCTGATGAAAAAATAGGGACTGGTTGACTGCTGGTCAAGTGAGAATTTAAGCTGACAGCAGTTGGGTTACTGGCCTGATGAAGTGAACGGTGAGTTACTCTTTTTTTTTTTTTTTTTGTCTTTGTCTTCTTTTCTTGGTTGTAACAGATGATCTGGCATCAGACTGAACTAGCAACAGAGGTGTGTGTATGTAATAATTGCTAATTTTGTGTTGGTGTGAGTTGGACTTTGCATCTCTACCAGCATCTTTCTGATGGGAAAAAAGCAAATTACTGCTTAGTTAATATTCCAGGAAATACTGATGCTATTCTGCAGGTATATAGGATTTATATAATATTTATACTTTTCAAGAATATTTCATTTCTGTTATTTCATGCTTCCAACAGCTTTGTAAATGATATAGGGCAATAATAACTCCTATTTAACAGAAAAGATGCTGAGGCATAAATAAAAGACTGGGTTAAGGTTCCTGGCTCAACAAATAAATGACTGGGACAACTTAACTAAATTTTATCTTTGAATTGTAGCTTTTAGAACGTTTTAGAAGAGGAAAAAACTGAATGCTCCTCTTTGTTTTGTTTTTCTTTGTGTTTCAGCGTCGTCTTAGACATCTTCGGAACATTGCTGCCCGGAACATTGTTAATAGGAATGGCCATCAGCTCCTTGATACCTACTTCACACTTCACTTGTGTAACACTGAAAAGGTATACAAAGGTAAGAGAATCTGGACTTGCCACCCACAGATCGTTAGATCTCATTTTTATTCTTTTGTAACACAAAAGATTCTCTGCATCTCTTGCTAGTATTGCTTATTAGAAAACTCAGTTGTCATGCTGTCTGAAAACATTTCTTAAAGCAGTTGTTATGTATATCGAAGAAACATGTCTTTTGGATAGCTGAGCCTTACAATGATAAATTAATCATTCCTTTATGAATGTTAATGTTTAATTATGCAGTAGCTGTCATTTGAAATAGGTTACTTGAGTCTAGTATCTAGTACTAATTTGCTTGTCTTTAAAATATAATTCATTCCCTTAGTCTTGTGGTAAAATTTGGACCTAGTTCATATCTTATCATATCTGTAATTCCTTGTGTATATGGGCTCATTTTTAGAATTGCATGGTTTCTTTGAATTCATTTCCTCATACTGAAATGTGGATTCTTCCATAAGTGATAATTCTAAGAGGACATCAGATATTTGATTCAGAATCACAAGCATCTTTTGAATACATATTAGGCAAAAGACACTTTGACATAATCAGTTGACTTATGTTGAAAACTGTAAAAGAGAAAAAATGGTATAATGGCAGGAATATTGAATTAGGATTAAAACTACATTGATATTAGTTCTGGCTATTTCAGCTAGTATGTAACTATATACCAGCTATGTACCAGGTTGTAACTATATACCAACTATATACCAGTATATATACTATATACTGAAATAGCTTGCTATGTAATTTTTGGACAAAGAAACAAGGACTGTAAATTCCACCATTTTTATAGTTTTGTTTCATTCTTTGGTTTCGTTCTAACCACTGCATATTTTTAAAACAATTGTATTAATTTGAACGAGTAACTCTAGCTACTATAACAAATGCTATGAGTCGTTCAGTGTCTTGGCATAATAAATTTCTTAAACACTAAGTTCAGTGTTTGCGCAGTCTTTGGGAGGTGGTGAAGGGCAGGGAAGCCTGGCATGCTGTAGTCCATGGGGTCGCAAAGAGTCAACACAACTGAGCAACTGAACAAAGTTCAGTGTGGGTGTTACTTATCAGATACTGGCCTGGCAGTTCTCCTCCGACTGGTGGCGCAGGTATCCAGGCTGCTTCTGTTTTGGAATGATGCTTCTGGTATGGCAAGGGAGAGGGATTATTTGAGGGAGATTTTTAAATGGAAATGTTCCACATCAATTCCATGACATTCCATTAGCCGTATATCAGTTACATCATCCTTTTTAGGTGAACAGGGCATGGGAAAATATTGTCTTATGTGTCCAGAAGAAAAATGAAACAGTTTGGTCACTGTCTGTGCTAAGATCTTACTACATTTGGTCTGCTGCTCACTAAATGGCTTCATCACTAGCAATATATGACAATGACAATGCCAAAGAACTTTACATTTTTTATAGGTTTCCATATAATCAGTTCTTGGTTGTCTTTGATAGAACTTCTGTGTTCTTGCTCTAGTGTTACCTCTGATAATAGTTACTGACATTGAACTTAGTACATTTTAAGTATTTGGTAAATGTTAGCAATTATTATTGGAATTGTAATGTTAACATGCATAATTGTAGTTTCTAAAAAGGGTAGTCATGGGACTGGTTGATGACCATGATATAAAAACTTGTCCAAGAGATACAATGAAAACAAAGTGATTTTTTTTTGTTGTTGTTCTTTTTCTTGTCCTCTCTGCTAAGTCACTTCAGTCATGTTCGACCCTGTGCAACCCCATAGACGGCAGCCCACCAGGCTCCCTCGTCCCTGGGATTCTCCAGGCAAGAACACTGGAGTGGGTTGCCATTGCCTTCTCCAGTGCATGAAAGTGCAAAGTGAAAGTGAAGTCGCTCAATTGTGTCTGACTCTTTGCGACCCCATGGACTGCAGCCTTCCAGGCTCCTCCATCCATGGGATTTTCCAGGCAAGAGTACTGGAGTGGGTCACTTTATTTCTTGAGCTTAGAAGTTATTATGGAATATTTCTGGTTTTTTTTTTTTTTTTGGACTGTTTCTTGAAGTTATTTCAATAAAATGGTTATTGACACAATAAGGGACTAGCTGGTTTCAGACCACAGGGAAGTCCAGTGTCTAGTAGTGGTATTGAGTCTGTTACTGACTGGCAAGCCCTTTGGCTGCGGCATTTAGTTCCTCTTGTGTGCTGTTAATTTATTTCTAAAATGAGAGGATTGATGATTTCTGAAACTTCCCTCTGCTCCAGAATGTCACGGTTGAATGAAGTCTATTGACATAATAGACTTGTTGGGGCCGCATGTTCGGCTCTGTAACTTTTCACTGCCATAAGAGGAGCCAGAAAACTCTTTACTTAGTAAGCCTAATTAATACCACCCTGAAATTAAAAGACACTTACTCCTTGGAAGGAAAATTATGACCAACCTAGATAGCATATTAAAAAGCAGAGACATTACTTTGCCAACAAAGGTCCGTCTAGTCAAGGCTGTGTTTCCAGTGGTCATGTATGGATGTGAGAGTTGGACTGTGAAGAAAGCTGAGCTCCGAGGAATTGATGCTTTTGGACTGTGGTGCTGGAGAAGACTCTTGAGAGTCCCTTGGACTGCAAGGAGATCCAACCAGTCCATCCTAAAGGAGATCAGTCCCGGGTGTTCATTGGAAGGACTGATGTTGAAGCTGAAGTGCCAATATTTTGGCCACCTCATGTGAAGGGTTGACTCATTGAAAAAGACTCTGATGCTGGGAGGGATTGGGGGCAGGAGGAGAAGGGGACGACAGAGGATGAGATGGCTGGATGGCATCACCGACTCGATGGACATGAGTTTGGGTAAACTCCGGGAGTTGGTGATGGACAGGGAGTCCTGGTGTGCTGTGATTCATGGGGTCGCAAAGAGTTGGACACGACTGAGTGAGTGAACTGAACTGTCTTCTTGGAGCTGTGATGGTAAACGTGAATATTCGTTGCATGATCATCATGTGGCCCTTGGTGTAGGATGACCACAATGGAAGGCCTATGGGCTCTTCTTAAAAGCCACCTGAACCATCTGTCTAGTGGCATCATTTCTCAGTTTCAAAAGAAGTTTGTGTTTTTTTTTAATTGGAAGAATATCTGAAATGCTGATTTCTTAGTTATTCTTTTATTTCAGCTGAATTCACAGCAGAGCGTAAGAAGTTATGAGTGAGTTTTTTGATTTTTGACACTTTTTTTTAGTGCTCTTAGGAGATTGTCTATTTCTCAGGTAGTTCAAATTGAACACCATTTATTACATTCTCAGAGAACAAAGCTTTGTGTCAGTGGATGAGGAACTAGATTCTAATCCTGGTTCCTTTTTAAACTTGGAAGTTTTATAAAATCAAGTTTGTTCTTCAGCCATAGTTATTTCTCCCCCATGAAATGTGAATGCCTGTGCTTTCCTGGAATGCCAACCAGTTATTTTGATACATTAGAAGATGACCTCTACATAGTTCAGTTTGGTGGTCTCATGCATGTGTCATAGTTTCAGATATCATTTGTCACTCTAACAGCTTACAAATGTGTTTCTTTAGCTTCGCCTCCCCCCTGAACTCATACTCATGTATTCAGTTGCCTACTGTGCATCTCCATTTGGAGCCTAGGAGGTGACTTAAACTCGATAGATTCAGCAGTGAGTCTGATGTTCTAACTCTGATCTGTCTCCTGTATTCATCTCTCTGTCAGAAAACGGCAACTCTTTCCATTGGCTCAGCCAGAAACCTTGGAATCACCCTGCCTTGTCCTCTTTTATATTCCATACCCAATTTTTCAGCAGATGTTTTTTGGTTCTTACTACCAAAATATATCTATAATCTTCTCTCTTCTTACTACCTCCAGACTATCATGCGTGAGTTGTTGAAGTAGACTTCCAACAGGTCTGTCTGCCCACTCACTCTTTTCAGTGTGGTCTCAACCGAGATCCTGTTAAGATGAAAGTCAGGTCCTGTTATTCCTTCCCCAGAACCCTCCAATGGCTTCCTGTTGCATTCAGAGTAAAAGCTAAAGTTCTTTTTGTTTCCTAGGCCTTTCATGAACTGGCCGTCTGTCACCTCTCGACACTTATCTCTTTCTCCTCTTCTAGTTCTCTCTGTTCCATGCCTACTACCCTTGCTTTCCTTGAATTCAGATCGGCTTCAGTTTAAGGCACCTGCCCGACTCTCCTCCTGATGGCCACACGACTAGCTCCTCTGCCTTCTTTCAGGTCTTCACTCCAGCTGTTTCCTCAGAGAAACTCTGCTTGGTCACTGACTAACCCTTTTAAAAATTGTGACTCTTCTCCCCGTCTTTTGTGTTTGATTTTTCTCCAGGATACTCCAGATCGTATGTCATAACTGTATGTTTACCTGTTTGCTTAATGCATGTCTCTCTCCACTAATATAAGCTCCATTTGAGTAGAAATTTCTGGGTCAGTTTTGTTCACCGCACTGTTTCCAATACTTGGAATAATGCTTGCCACAAAGTACGCCCCCAGGTATTTTCATTTAATTTCTGAATAGCTAATACGGTCCATGGCTCAAAATATATATAGGAAGGTTTATATTAAAATCTTCCTCTCACCTGTTCCATCTTGCTAGTTTTTTGCTGTACCCTGGTTTATCTTTACTGAGATTCTTTATGCAATTGTGCGTAAAAATTGTACCAATTGTATATGTATATATATGTTTCTGTGCCTTGCATTTTTCACTTAATATATTTTAAATGTCTTCCCATATTATTTCATAAAGAGCATCTCTAATTTTCTTTTTTTCTGTTTTGCATTGAACAGTTGTTCCATAATTTATTTAACTGACTTCTTTTGATGAGCATTTAGTTGTTCTGGTCTTTTGCTGTATACACAGCATTGCCATGAACAGTTTCATTGGTATATATTATTTTGTGTGAGTGCTAGTAAGGCTTTAGGGTAAATTCCAGAGTGGAAGTACGAATATTACAAAATTGTCCTTGTCGACATTCTCATCTGCTGTGTATGGGTACCCTTTTCCTTACAGCCTGACCAGCAGACTGTGCAATCAAACTTACGAAATTTTGCCAATCTGATAGTTGAAAAATAGTTTCATAGTAGAGTTTAAGTTTGTTTCTTCATTTCTGAGTGAGGTTGAGATACTAAAAAAGCATTTGTTAAATAAATGGAACGCTATAATAGCATGTTTTGACATGCCATTGAAACCATGCTTTGCAATCTCTGCTTGCTTGCTTTGTTTAGGTCTTAGCATGGATAGAGAAGCATTTGTATCTAATAGTCCCTTTCATGTAGAACTAGTCTTGCATGATATCTTTTTGAAAATTTATTTGTCTAATAGTTTTTTCAAGTTGAATTAATAAAAATTCATAGAATTATATTAATAACAATGATAGCTTATAAAGTTTTGTTAATTCAATATTTCATTTGAGCCTCGTAACAACCCTGTTATTGTCCAGGTGTCATTCTCCTTTAAAGGTGAAGAAACCATGGCCCAGGAAAGTTAATTGACTTCTCCAGGGTCAAACTTATACATGGTGCATTGGGGACTGGAACTGTTTTTTTCACTTTAAATTCTCCTAAATTCACTATTCTGTTGTGCACCATGTTGCTGATTTCATTGACAATCAAAGTGTAGCAGAATGGTAGGCAGTGTAGGCCCACATTTAACACTTTAGAAATTCCTTTAGACTCGGTGGTTCCTTCCCAAACTCTATGGCTCCTTTGTTGACCTTTCTCCATTAAAATTAGCAAGTCCATTTTGAGGGTCTAATGGGGAAAGCAAATTGCTTAGTTCCATTTATGTATATATATAGCTAGTCAGCAAAGTTTTGCAAAAAATAATAATGCTGTTCATTTTTTTAGAGCCAGAGATATATATGTTGGAGACTAATTTAGACACTTTAGAGATTAAGCTGAGGAATTCTCTCAAAAAAGGAATAGCTTTAATTTTTTTCCACTGCTTTAAAAAATATTACATACTTGGAGCAAATTTAGACAATACAAAAATATATTAAGTGAAAGTACCTTGTAATAACAAGCAACACAATTTTAGCCCTAAAACTTTCCCCCCCAGAAACATATTGGGAATGAATTAGAGTATATGTATGCATATTAGAAAAGAACATATACACACATGCACATACATACGTATGTACATTTATGTGGCCGATTTATGATTGGCATTGGTTAACTGTTGGGGAAAAAATGAAAAGAGTAATATTGAGGGTTGAGGTTCCCTTGTGGTCCAGTGGTTAAGAATCCACCTGCCAATGCAGGGGACATGGGTTTGATCCCTGCTTTGGGAGGATGCCACATGCTGTGGAGCAGCTAGGCCCCGTGTGCCACAACTACTGAGCCTGCAGTCTGGACCCTGCTGAGCCCGTGTGCTGCAACTACTGAAGCCCGAGTGCCCAGAGCCTGTGTTCTGTGACAAGAGAAGCCACAGCAGTGAGAAGCCTGTGCACCGCAGCCAGAGTAGCGCCGACTCTCCGCAGCTAGAGAAACGCCGCGTGCAGCAATGAAGACCCAGCGCAGCCAGTGAATTAACTAATTAAAGAAAAAAATCTGGCAATATCTATCAAATTCAAGCTTTTTTTTCCTTTTATCTTGCAATTTCACTTGAAGTCTGTCTTATAGATTCATGTGTCTTAGAATATAAATCTTTCAGAGATTATATATAATGTTACTTGAAATATCCAAAAATTATCAGTAACTTAAATATTCATCAAGAAAAGTTTCCTTTTAAAAACAATTAGAATTATCCCTTCTCTTATTTAAAGTAATTGTTCAAAATAGAAAAATTTTAAAACTACCAAGCAATAAATAAAAGTAAGCAGCCTAACCCTATCACTTAAGATAAATGTTGTTCATGTAACTGTAAAAATTTGTATCCTGTGGTAAATTCTCTCATAAAGCCTGTTTTTTTCATTAGTGTGTTGTGGCTATCTTGCCACAAAATAGGATGATTATTACTATTACTATTTTTTAAGGGAAGACAAGCATAGAATAGTATAGATGCTATGTTTTGTGAAGAAACACTTTAACCAAAGACCTTGCCCATAATTTATATCCAGGTCCACTTTTCCTTTACTGCTTGATGATTCCCAGACTTCAGTCTTGTGGACTACTTTGGCAAGTTTTACTCTCTTTGAATTTCATCTCTAATGCTACATACTGAATATATTTTAAGAAGTCCATTTTTTACACAATCTATGAAGTTGTTGATTCAATCAGAATTTTACTGAGTGCCTACTCTGTGCTAGGAATAGTTTTACATGTTGAGGAGAAAGCAGTTATACAAAACAAATGCTATTGCCCTTGTGGAGCTTACTGTTAGAGGTTGGGTATATGAGTCGTAAATTTCAATGTTAGGAGAAAGTAAAGTTTATCCATGTATCACCTAAAGTCGTCTCATATATCAGTGATATGTGCATCACCCATGAGGAATATTGCCCTATAGCAGCATACGGGTACAGAGTCTTTCTAGGCTCTGCATTGACAAAGCATCACAGAGTAACTTCGGCAGAGACTGAAGGGTTCTTAGGAATGTCTCTTTGAACCTCTGACACAGTCTTTCTTTTGATTGTATCTTCATTGAACCTCTGACACAGTCTCTCTTTTAATTGTATCTTCAGGTTTTGTAACATTTACAGTATAAATGAAGGTGTGTAGAATCACGGAATTTTAGTGGTTACAGAAGGCCTTGATTACTAGTCTGATTGTCAAAAGTGTCATGAAGAAGTGGGCCCAAGGAAATGAGAGCAGAATGTTAATGACATGTAGAGCTAGAACTTTGGTTCCCTGGTGGCTAGGTGAGTGTTCCCTCCACAGTACTACAGTGGATAATCACTGGAGATGTTTGAGACTAACGGAGCGTATGGAACTGGTTGCAGACAATGGCACTAGTTAAGGGAGAATAAAGTCTGAGTGTTTAAGGCCTTACCTTAGACTCTGGGGTAAAAGGAGCCAGTCAGGGAAAAATAACCAAGTTAAATCTTAATAGATTTTGACCTTTCTTTACCAGTGTTTTTCCCTTTAAAACTTTTTAATTTTAAACAGGGTCTTATTCTGTAGCACAGGGAACTATATTCAGTATCCTATAATAAACTATAATGGGAAAGAATATGAAAAAGAATAAATATTTGTATATGTACAACCGAATCACTTTGCTGTATACCAGAAACTAACACATTGTAAATCAACTATGCTTCAATTAAAAAACTTTTATTTAATAATTATCTGTATTTTAATTTTTACAGATAAATATATATAGAGAATAGACCCTTGAAAATGTTTTAAGTGGTTTTTTTTTAAACTAGAGCATATGTTAAAAAATTTATAGGATTAAGAGTTAATGAGCTTATTTTCTTCCACATCACTTATTGTTCTTTTTCTTCTTTTCCAGAATTTTATAGGAGTGAAGTGATTAAGAATTCCTTGGTAAGTTTGCTTTCTGACAGGTGCATATGACTAAGCCTATGACTCCTATTTTAGAAAATACTGAGACATAAAATAAGTTGAAGTTCAGTTCTGGTATTATATTTCCACAGTTAAATCTTCTGCTCAATTATTGCTTAAATCTTTACTGATTTGTTCATTGATGTATCTCTAGTGCTTAGAGCATGCCTGGCACAAAGTAGGTGCTTGATAAATATTTGCTGAATGCAGTGATACTTTTTCTGTTAAAAACCTTTGTTTTTTTCAAGTCATTCTATAATTCTGTCATTTCTGTTTGCTCCTGAGGTTTTTGACTATTTGACTTCCCACGCATCATAATGAATGATGTTTTGTATGTGGTCCCTAAGAATTTTATGACTAGGACCATTGTATAGGATCTTTCCACTTATTTTTTGGCCATAGAGTTGCTCAAGTAGAAAGTTGGAGATATCCTACTTTTGCGAATGGGTAC
This sequence comes from Cephalophus harveyi, assembly GCA_006410635.1. NCBI lineage: Eukaryota > Metazoa > Chordata > Mammalia > Artiodactyla > Bovidae > Cephalophus > Cephalophus harveyi. The sequence goes on along the minus strand of SJYT01057612.1, from coordinate 881,249 downwards.
ACTACATATTTGCATGATGATTCAGTTTGGCCACGTAATAGAAAGAAAAGCTTTAAGGTACTGATAATATTCTTATAGCAATCCAGCCATATTGGATTTAGCCCCTGTCTACTTTTTCAACCTTGTCTGCTAACAGTTTTTCTCACTCAGCCTTGTGTTCCAGGCTTAACCTCATTTTTTCAGTGCTTCACACGTGTCAGACTTGCCTTGTTTTTAATGCCTACAGCACCTGTTTCCTTGCTTCTTCACTTGGCTGAAGAATCGTTTGAGGTCTGAGCTATGTCATTTCAGCCTGGCCTTCTATGACTGTTCTATCTAAAGTAGTTCCCTTTCCACTCTTTTTCACATCACTCTGTTTTATTTTCTTTAGAGCATTTATCACTGTTGGAAACTCTTGCCCATTTATCTGTTTATTATGTCTCCCACTTACAAGTGTGAAGTTTCATGAGAGTAGGGACCTTGCCAGTCTTGTTCACCTTTGAAACCCTAGAGTCTGGAATATTGTAGATGCTCAGCAAAAATTTGTTAGATGAATAAATGGATAACCACAATGTGTTATCTTTACAGAATCCTTTTACATATGTTATCTCATTTTGATCCTTAGAGCAACTTGTAGACAGGGTAGATCTTAAGACACTGACATGCAGAGAGTCTCTGACTTTTGCAGAGTCACACACAACTGCGGGACCAGAACTCAAATCCAGGCCCTCCATCTTCAAGTCTCTACTACTCTTTCCTTTTCATCAAGCTGTCGTCTTTTTCTATTTTTTTTGGCCATGCCATGTGGCTTGGGGCATCTTAGTTCCCTGGTCAGGGACTGAACCCAGGCCCTCAACAGTGAGAACCTGACCACTGAACTGCTGGGAAAACCAGCTGAGCCACCAGGGAAGCCTGACATATAGTAGCTGCTAAATATCTTTTCTGCTCCTGTCCTGGCTCAGTTGCAGACAGCAATGGTCTACAGACAATTGAGAGGTGGGGAGGGTAGGTTTAGGGAGCAAATAGGGTAGAAGGACTCCTCGATTTATTCTACTCCCTTTGCTATAGTGAAAACTCAATTTTCTTAAATTAAATGCACATGGGTAACCAGTATCCAGATCAAGAAATAGAATATTTTCGGTGCCCCAGAAGCCCCCTTACACCTTCTTCAGTTACTACTCCTCTCTGACTTTTAACATGGGTGTCCCTGATAGCTCAGCTGGTAAAGAATCTGCCTGCAATGTGCGAGACCCTGGTTCAATTCCAGGGTTGACAAGATCCCCTGGAGAAGGGAACAACTTACTCACTCCAGTATTCTGGCCTGGAGAATCCAATGGACTGTGTAGCCCATGGGGTTGCAAAGAGTTGGACGTGACTGAGTGACTTACACTTTTCTGACTTTTAAAACCATAAATTAATTTACCTGTTTGTGAGCTTTGTAGAAATGGAATCATGTAGTGTCTGTTCTTTTGTGTCTGACTTTGATGTCTTAACTGTATATTGTAAGAGTCATTCATATTGTGAGGTGTACTTGTTTTCTCTATTGTCTTTCGTTGTGTGGATATACCAGAAGTTATCCATTCTTCTGTTGCTGGGAATTTGGTTAGTTTCTGGTTTTGTTTGTTTTCTGGCCATGTTGCATGGCATGTGGGATTTTAGTTACCGGACCTGGGAATGAACTTGTGCCCCTGTAGTGGAAGCGTGGAGTCTTTAACCACTGGAATACCGGGGGAAGTGCTTGTTTCTAATTTTGAGCTAACATGAATAGTACTGCTATGGATATTCTTGGATATATCTGTTGGTTGAATATTTGTATGCATTTCTGTTGCGTATATATCTAGAAGTGGGCTTGCTGGGAATATGCATATTATAAGCTTTAGTATTGCTAAATAGTTTAAAGTTATTATTTTGTTTACATTCTCATTAGCAGTCTATGGAAGTTCTTTCTGGTTATTCCACATTATTATGAATACTTGATATTTTTAAAAATGTGTTGAATGACGCTTTCTCCTTGGAAGAAAAATTATGACCAACCTAGACAGCTTATTAAAAAGCAGAGACGTTAGTCAGCCAACAAAGGTCTGTCTAGTGAAAGCTATGGTTTTACCAGTGGTCATGTATGGATGTGAGAGTTGGACTATAAAGAAAGCTGAGCACCGAAGAATTGATGCTTTTAAACTGTGGTGTTGGAGAAGACTCTTGAGAGTCCCTTGGACTGCAAGGAGATCCAACCAGTCCATACTAAAGGAAATCAGTCCTGAATAGTCTTTGGAAGGACTGATGCTGAAGCTGAAACTTCAATACTTGGCCACAGAGGATGAGATGGTTGGATGGCATCACTGACTCAATGGACATGAGTTTGAGTAAACTCTGGGAGTTGGTGCTGGACAGGGAGGCCTGGCATGCTGCAGTTCATGGGGTCACAAAGAGTCGGACATGACTGAGTGACTGAACCGAACTGAAAGTCAGAATTTATCTTACAATGGAAGAAAAATACTTGTTAGAAGTGATGATAAATTGGAATGTGTTTGTGTGTTGTGAAGTCGCTCAGTCGTTTCCGACTCTTTGCAGCCCCATGGATTGTACCCTACCAGGTTCCTCCGTCCATGGGATTTTCCAGGTAAGAATCCTGGAGTGGGTTGCCATTTCCTTCTCCAGGAGATCTTCCCGACCCAGGGATTGAACCCAGGTCTCCTGCATTGTAGGCAGACTCTTTACCATCTGAGCCATCAGGGAAGTCCATAAATTGGAACCTGTTAGATGGTAATAAATATAATTGAGTAAAATAAAGCAGTGTAGTGAAGTATCTGCCAGGGGTAGTGGCTGAATTTCTGTGGTAGTCACATGAAAGGTCTCATTTGAGCAGATAGCTGAAAAAAATGAGGGAACATGCCATGTATCAGAGGATGAGATGGCTAGATAGCATCACCAAGTCAATGAACACGAACTTGAGCAGACTCCAGGAGATAGTGGTAGACAAGGAGAGGTGGTGTGCTGCAGTTCATGGCGTCACAAAGAGTCAGATACCATTTAGTGACTGAACAACAGCAACGACGTATCTAAGAGGGGAAGACTGTTCCAGGCCAAGAAGTAGGAAACCACGAAGGTAGGCGTGTACTTGAGGTTTTCAAGGAATGGCTAAGAAGTTAGTATGGCCCCAGTGGAGTGAGTGGTTTGAGATTTTGACAAACTTGACAGAGACAGGGAGAAAGGAGTTGAGGATCAGGACGGCAGAGGAAATGACCTGGAGAGATAGCAGATAGTAGTCAAGGGGTGGACGGCATGGGAATCAGCTTTTGAGAGGTAACACAAAATTGAGGGCAGCTAGTGAACAAGGACACCCTGCTTATTCATTTTTCTATTTTCTACTGTCCCTAGCACAGTGAAGTCCAGCGTCCATTGCATTAACTAGAATAATCCACTGTTGACAGGCTAGATGGTGGAGCTGTGTCTCCAAGTTATATGTCAGAGTCCTGATTTCTTCTCAGATATATTTAGCATTGAACACTTAATGGTGAATGTATAATTCAGCTTTCTTATCTCAGGGTTCAGCTAACCATACCCTCCAAATTAGTTATTTCCTGATTTTTGGTTCAGGGGGAAGTTAATATTCTTAACATTATTGAAGGGCCATTGGTTAATTAAAAACTAAAATAATTGAAGTGGTAAGAATGGAAGTAACTAAACTCTCTAAATTGGGTTTTGTACATACATAAAAGTAGAGGCGAATTGGTTAATGAACCCACATGAAAAAGGCAAATTGGTTAATGAACCCACATGAAAGTGAAAGTGGCTCAGTCATGTCCAACTCTTTGAGACTCCATGGACTGTATAGTCCATGGAATTCTCCAGACCAGAATACTGGAGTGGGTAGCCTTTCCCTTCTCCAGGGGATCTTCCCAACCCAGGGATCAAAGCCAGGTCTTCCACATTGCAGGCGGATTCTTTACCAGCTGAGCCACAAGGGAAGTCTGAGAATACTGGAGCGGGTAGCCTATCCCTTCACCAGCGGCTCTGCCTGACCCAGGAATTGAACCGGGGTCTCCTGCATTGCAGGCAGATTCTTTACCAACTGAGCTATCAGGGAAGCCCAGTGAACCCATGTGCACCATCTTTAACAATTATCAAGTTAATTATTGCATATTTTATTTTTTATGAAAAAGTTTTTCTTTTTTATTAGAAAATTAAAAATCTCATGGTGGCAGGAAGAAGAGTGATAGCTGGTTCCTATGTGTTTGGAAATCCATCTCTCACAGCATTGTGCTGCTCCCCTTACATCACACTCCCTTCTGCTGGTTAGATGTCTCTTAGAGGTCTAACAGAGGTCAGTGATAGGCCTTATAATTGAATAAACAAAGTTCTAGAGCATGTGCTTTTAGGGAAAGCATGTGACAGAGTTATCAGAACCAAAGCTTCTGTTTGAATTGAGAGTGCCTGAGATATTTTTAAATCTTTGGGAAAAAATTGACTGGACAATATAAATACTTTTTATGAGTTACTGGCCTGAGGGGTTGTCACAGAAGTGTATGTTCTAATTGAACTGAGTTAACATTTCATTTGTGTGTGTGTGTGTGAGAGAGAGAGAGAGCACGCGTGCGAGCTAGAGTGAGAGAAGGGAGTTGGATCCTCTTGCTTAGCCATCTTATGCTACTTTGTGTTAAACTTCATCATCATGCAATTATAAGACCAGGGAAGAACAGGATTCTTTGGGAACATGTAGGAATGTCCTTTATCTTAGTTTGGTGAGGGTGATTAGGAGAGGCTTCTTACAATAAGTAATTTCCTAAGTTGAGACATGAAGGATGAATAAAGGTGAATGAGACACAGGAGAGAGAGTTTTGGGCTGGGTAATAATTACTGCTTATGAATTTAGTATGCCATTCCTGAGAGTTATCTTGTATGTTTTGGGGAAGTTGGAACTCTTTTATGAATTGTTAGTTGTGTTTCTTGTGACTGTAATTTGTTTTTGAGTGATGAAATAGTGACATCTTGTTTGTGTTTTGAAACTTTTCTATATATGTGTTCCTTTAATAAATAAGTATCAGTTGAACAGTGTTTTAGAGAAATTGCCCAGGTAATAAATAATAATTTTAGATTCTCCTGGAGGTGAATTTTTCATCATTTTGTCCCCAAATGATGTTAGTACTTGAATAATTTGTTCCATCTAGACATGGGCTTATATGTATAGGTTAAATGTAGAAAATCATCTAGATCTTTACAGTAACATTATTAGGCAGTGGAGTCTTTAATATGTGGCAGACCATATCGTATCTGAGTGGACCAGCTGATTGGTTGTTGTCTGGCAGCTATTCTATAAAATTATAAAGGAAGGTCATTGTAATGAGAAGATTGACAATAGTTCTATATTAATGTTCTTTTAGTTTAAAATGTTGGTTCAGGCCATCTGTTCAGCCACAGAAACAACTTCAAAAGACTACTCTCCTTTCCAAAGACTTTTAATTAGTTTTAGAATGAAGTATTTGTGCCCATCATCCCACCCCTTAAATATGGTCCTTCAGATTTAAGGGCCATACATTCACGAGGTCTTTTTTTCATTTTGGAAAGGGGTGGTTATTTCATGCTTTTTCTGCTGAGAATTTGAAATTATACTGTTTCATATTCGAGAGCACATGGAGTTTAGTTGAGAAATGACTTTACACATAGGGGAGTAAATGGCTGTCTTTTCAAGTGGTTGGTTGATCCTCCAACTCCTGTCTTCAGGCTTTAGGACCCAAAATGACATCAGGAAGAGAGAGCTTTGTTTTTATCTCTGTAGGTACCTCCTTGTAAGATGCAGTACCTACTAAAGCTGAAAACACCTATGATTCAGCACTTAGTTCCACTCTTAGGTAGATACCTAACAGAAATAGAGACACATACTTGCCAAAGGACACGTACATACAGAATTAAATAATTTGTATGAATCTCACTAATATGCTAAGCAAAAAAGCATATGCCATATAAAAGTTCAGTAGCAAGCAGGTATTTTTTCCATTATTGAATGGAAGATGCTGTATTTTTTCCATTATTGAATCTTTGAAAATTTTTGTCTTATTAGTTTGTGTTGCGATACAGCACACATTACGGTAAAGGGCATAGATAATAGCTTGGTGACTTTTCACAGGGAACAGATCCATGTAACCAGATCAAGAACAACAGCATTATTTTGTGTTCTCCCTCTAGTTACTACCTCCTTCCAAAGACCACCACTATCCTGACTTCTAGATTCGTCCTGCTTGCTACTCAACTTTTATATGGCACATACTCTTTTGCTTAGCATATTAGTGAGATTCATACAAATTATTAATTCTGTATGTGCGTGTCCTTCGGCAAGTATGTGTCTCTGTTAGGTCTCCACGAAAGAGTGGAACTAAGTGCTGAATCATAGGTGTTTTCAGCTTTAGTAGGTACTGCCAGATAGCTTTCCAAAGCTGCTTGTACCAGTTACATCCATAACAGCAGTGTGAAGTTTTTAGTTTCTCCACATTCTTGCCCAAACTTGTTATTGTTTTGAAAATGTGAGCCATTCTGGTGGGCTACTGGTATTATATTGTGATTTTAATTTACATTTTCTCATGTATTATTCTAATTGATCACCTTTTCTAGTGTTTATTGGTCATTTTGATATTCTTTTTCCTCAATTTATATTTTTATGAAGTGCTTGCTCTGGAGAAACAGCGCCAGTTAGCGTCAATTAAAAATAAACACATTCTGTGCAAGGATTTGGCTTTTTTTTTTTTTTTTAATGTTTATGAAATCTATTCTTAAACTATCTATTTGATAGTTTAAGTAGTCTTTTCTTCATGTTTCCTGTTTTTGATTATCTCAGGTTTTGTGCAGTTGGTTTGTTGAATTCTACTCTACTCAGTGGTTTCACTCGTGCCTGTGAGTATGTAGCCCTTTCGTTGTTCAAGCTCAATACAGAGGACTTCTCATAGACCTGAGTGACACCTGGATCTGGGCCTTGAATTATGTTCTTGACTCTCTTTAAGACTACCCAAACCAACGCTTCAAGTTTATATACGTTGGCAAATTCCTTTAAGGGAAAAGTCCTCTAGATTTACATTTATTTCTTCTGGTTCTAGCTTTCCTTTTTGGCTTGGAAAATCTTTAGTGATGATGGTGGTTATATTTTAGCCAGCATTTTAAATTGTTTTCAGTGGGAGGACCATCTAGCTTGCCATTATCAGAAATGGATGGTTGCCTTCCATTCATTCCTTGGGTCATGTGTGAAGTCTGATCTTGCTATTTCATAGTAACTCATCTGTTTTACTCAAAATATTTTTGTCTTTCTTTATTGATTATATTTTCAATAAATTTATCTAAGCATAACTTTGGCTTCTTAAATAATTGACTACCTTCAAAGAAGGAAATGGCAACCCACTCCAGAATTCTTGGCTGGAGAATCCTGTGGACAGAGGAACCTGGTGGGCTACCGTCCACAGCGTCACAAAGAGTCGGACATGACTGAGCGACTTCACTTTCACTTTCAACTTCAAAGAAGGGTTTGCTGGTATCAAATACTTCAGTGTGTACTTCCTACAAACAAGGACATCTTATATAATTATATTAAAATTACTAAAATCAGGAAAGTATAACATTGACACAGTGCAGTTAAGCACAATTCTTCATCCTCTACCCCTCAGGTATAGTTGACAAAAATTGTGTGTATTAAGATATGCAACATGACATTTTGGTTTATCTATACATGCATATATATACGCACACACACACATATAGATATATATATATATATAGGTATACGTATATTATCTATACATATATATATAGCTATATACATGTAGTAAAATAATGATCAAAATCAAACTGATTAATATATCTGTTACCTGCCATAGTTAACTGTGTGTGTGGGTTTTTTTTGTGTGTGGTAGTGAGTGCTTAGTACTCTCTTAGCAAATTTCAAGTATACAATATAGTGTTATTAACTTTAGTCACCATGTTGTACATTTGATTTCCAAGATGATTTCATCTTGCAAAACTGAAACTTTGCACCCTTATACCCTTTGGCCAACATCTCCCCATTTTGCCCAACCTTCAACCCCTGGCAGCCACCATTATACACCCGTTTTTATGAGTTTGACTTTTAGAGTCCACGTGTAAGTGATATTATGCAGTATTTCACTTTCTGTTTCTGACTTATTTCACTTATCATACTATCCTTCAGGTTCATCCATGCTTTTGCAAATGGCAAGATTTCCTTTTTAAGGCTGAATAATGTTCCACACATATATGCATTACATTTTCTTTATTTATTCATCTGTTGATTGACACTTGGGTTGTACATGTATTTGACTATTGTGAATAATGCTGCAGTGAACACGGGAGCGCTTCTATCTCTAAGACACTTTCATTTCCTTTGAGTATCTACCCAGAAGAGGGATTACTGGATCATATGGTAGTTCTGTTGTAAATTTTTTTAGTTACTTCCATAGTGTTTTCCAAGTGGCTGTACCAGTTTAGGTTTCCACCAATTAATTCCTAGTCCTTATTCAGGTGTTGTCAACTCTCCAAGACTCAATCTAGAATCAATTTGTCTTTAGTTGTCATGTTGCTTTATTCTTCAGTTTGGACAGTTCTTTAGCCTTTTGGGGGGTGTTCTGACTTCAGCGTTTAGAACCATCAGTTCAGTCACTCAGTCATGTCCGCCTCTTTGCGACCCCATGGACTGCAGCATGCCAGGCTTCCCTGTCCATTACCAACTCCTGAAGCTTGCTCAAACTCATGTGCATTGAATTGGATGTCCACCAACCATCTCATCCTCTGTTATCCCCTTCTGCTCCTGCCTTCAGCCTTTTCCACCATCTGGGTCTTTTCCTATGAGTCAGTTCTGCGTATCAGGTGGCCAAAGTATTGGAGCTTCAACTTCAACATCAGTCATTCCAGTGAATATTCAGGACTGATTTCCTTTAGGATTGATTGGTTTAATCTCCTTGCAGTCCAAGGAACTCTCAGGATTCTTCTTCAACAAAAAAGTGCAAAAGCATCAGTTCTTCGGTGCTCAGTTTTCTTTATGATCCAACTCTCAGATCCATACACAACTACTGGAAAAACCATAGCTTTGACTATTATTGGACCTTTGTTGGTAAAGTAATATCTCTGCTTTTTAACATGTTGTCTAGGTTAGTCATAGCTTTTCGTCCAAGGAGCAAGCGTCTTTTAATTTCATGGCTGCAGTCGCCATCCACAGTGATTTTGGAGCCCAAGAAAATAAAGTTTCTCACTGTTTCCATTGTTTACCCATCTATTTGTCATGAAATGATAGGACCAGATGCCATGATCTTAATCTTAGTTTTTTGAATGTTGAGTTTTAAGCCAGCCTTTTCACAATCTTCTTTCACTTTCATCGAGAGGCTCTTTAGTTCCTGTTTGCTTTCTGCCATAAGGGTGGTGTTGTCTGCATATCTGAGGTTATTGATATTTCTCCCTGCAGTGGTGATTCTGGCTGTGCTTCTTCTAGTTTGGCATTTTGCATGATGTACTCCGCATATAAATTGAATAAGCAAGGTGACAGTATACAACCTTGACCTACTCCTTTCTCAATTTGGAACCAGTCCCTCAGTTTAAAACCATACAGACCAATTATTTTGTAGACTCTTTCAGTTTGTTTGATGTTTCTTCACGACTGGATCCAGGTTATGCATTTTTGGCGGGAAAACTATACCTGCAGTGCTGTTTTCTTTTCAATGCTTTAAGAGGCACCTGTTGCTGGTTTGTCCCAGTTTGTCACCTGATTAAGGAAATTCCTGTCAGGTTTCTCCACTGAGAAGTTATATTTTTTCTATTTATAATTAATAAGTAATTTGTGAGGGAGAAACTTTGAAACTTTTTATATATCCTGCTTCTTATCAACTGGTTGCTTACCAGTTTTAGCATCCGTTGGTGATTTTCTAATTTCCATCTTTCCTTTTATTATTTATTAGTTGGCAATTTAACTTTCTCTACCATTTAATTAATTATTAATCTGTATCATTGTGGACTCAAAGATTCTTATTTTATTCAGTGGGTTATAATCTATTACTATAATTTATTTTGATGCTTACATTATCCCGCATTTGGTTAGTGAGAGCCCTGTAAATTGATTCCTATGTCCTTTTGATATGTCCACATCATTGAGTACTTCCTGACATTCTGACTTGAGATATTCCAGACTCGTGTTGTACCCTTCCTGCCGTAGCTCTGGAATCAGTTTTCTCCCCAAGGAACCCTTGGTTCTCTTTTTTTGAGATTGTTAAATAGACAGCAAGATCTGAGCATGCTCATTGTTACTAGTGTGCTCATTACTTCTAGCCTTTCTTAAGGGACTGAGCTAGGAAATCACACTCACATGCACACACACAATATATCTATTGCTCTGTCTTTTAAAAACCATGCATTCATACCAGTATCTCCAGTTTCAGTCCAGCTGAACTCTCAATTCATTTGTCACTCCATTCTCTGACAGTGAAAAACCTGGCTTCCACTGACCTCCACATCTTTGCTCATGCTTAGAATTCACAAAAAGTGGCCTCAGAATTACTAATCCTTACCATTGTAAGAAGCAAACCTATACTTCGGAGTTCGTGTCTATTTCCAAGTAAAAGTCATATACAGTGAAATGCACAAATTTTAACTATTTTGTTTGCTGAGTTTTGGTAAGTGTATACCTACGTTGTCAAGATATATACATTTCCTATCATTCCAGAAAGTTCTCTTGTGCCTAGAAACCCATCTCCCCACAAGAGGAAATCATTTGTCACCACAGATTTGTTTTACTTGTTTTAGAACTTCATATAAATGAAATCATCATAGAATATATATATTTTCATATTGTTTTACATTCTTGCCTTGTCTTTTCAGGTGTACTTCTTTGCATTACTTTTTAAATCATTACTTTAGGATTGCTGTATGTACTTTTAACAAATTCATGTAAACAGGAGAACGTGCAACAGAATAGTTCCAGTCATCTTATATATATATAGGTATACGTATATTATCTATACATATATATATAGCTATATACATGTAGTAAAATAATGATCAAAATCAAACTGATTAATATATCTGTTACCTGCCATAGTTAACTGTGTGTGTGGGTTTTTTTTGTGTGTGGTAGTGAGTGCTTAGTACTCTCTTAGCAAATTTCAAGTATACAATATAGTGTTATTAACTTTAGTCACCATGTTGTACATTTGATTTCCAAGATGATTTCATCTTGCAAAACTGAAACTTTGCACCCTTATACCCTTTGGCCAACATCTCCCCATTTTGCCCAACCTTCAACCCCTGGCAGCCACCATTATACACCCGTTTTTATGAGTTTGACTTTTAGAGTCCACGTGTAAGTGATATTATGCAGTATTTCACTTTCTGTTTCTGACTTATTTCACTTATCATACTATCCTTCAGGTTCATCCATGCTTTTGCAAATGGCAAGATTTCCTTTTTAAGGCTGAATAATGTTCCACACATATATGCATTACATTTTCTTTATTTATTCATCTGTTGATTGACACTTGGGTTGTACATGTATTTGACTATTGTGAATAATGCTGCAGTGAACACGGGAGCGCTTCTATCTCTAAGACACTTTCATTTCCTTTGAGTATCTACCCAGAAGAGGGATTACTGGATCATATGGTAGTTCTGTTGTAAATTTTTTTAGTTACTTCCATAGTGTTTTCCAAGTGGCTGTACCAGTTTAGGTTTCCACCAATTAATTCCTAGTCCTTATTCAGGTGTTGTCAACTCTCCAAGACTCAATCTAGAATCAATTTGTCTTTAGTTGTCATGTTGCTTTATTCTTCAGTTTGGACAGTTCTTTAGCCTTTTGGGGGGTGTTCTGACTTCAGCGTTTAGAACCATCAGTTCAGTCACTCAGTCATGTCCGCCTCTTTGCGACCCCATGGACTGCAGCATGCCAGGCTTCCCTGTCCATTACCAACTCCTGAAGCTTGCTCAAACTCATGTGCATTGAATTGGATGTCCACCAACCATCTCATCCTCTGTTATCCCCTTCTGCTCCTGCCTTCAGCCTTTTCCACCATCTGGGTCTTTTCCTATGAGTCAGTTCTGCGTATCAGGTGGCCAAAGTATTGGAGCTTCAACTTCAACATCAGTCATTCCAGTGAATATTCAGGACTGATTTCCTTTAGGATTGATTGGTTTAATCTCCTTGCAGTCCAAGGAACTCTCAGGATTCTTCTTCAACAAAAAAGTGCAAAAGCATCAGTTCTTCGGTGCTCAGTTTTCTTTATGATCCAACTCTCAGATCCATACACAACTACTGGAAAAACCATAGCTTTGACTATTATTGGACCTTTGTTGGTAAAGTAATATCTCTGCTTTTTAACATGTTGTCTAGGTTAGTCATAGCTTTTCGTCCAAGGAGCAAGCGTCTTTTAATTTCATGGCTGCAGTCGCCATCCACAGTGATTTTGGAGCCCAAGAAAATAAAGTTTCTCACTGTTTCCATTGTTTACCCATCTATTTGTCATGAAATGATAGGACCAGATGCCATGATCTTAATCTTAGTTTTTTGAATGTTGAGTTTTAAGCCAGCCTTTTCACAATCTTCTTTCACTTTCATCGAGAGGCTCTTTAGTTCCTGTTTGCTTTCTGCCATAAGGGTGGTGTTGTCTGCATATCTGAGGTTATTGATATTTCTCCCTGCAGTGGTGATTCTGGCTGTGCTTCTTCTAGTTTGGCATTTTGCATGATGTACTCCGCATATAAATTGAATAAGCAAGGTGACAGTATACAACCTTGACCTACTCCTTTCTCAATTTGGAACCAGTCCCTCAGTTTAAAACCATACAGACCAATTATTTTGTAGACTCTTTCAGTTTGTTTGATGTTTCTTCACGACTGGATCCAGGTTATGCATTTTTGGCGGGAAAACTATACCTGCAGTGCTGTTTTCTTTTCAATGCTTTAAGAGGCACCTGTTGCTGGTTTGTCCCAGTTTGTCACCTGATTAAGGAAATTCCTGTCAGGTTTCTCCACTGAGAAGTTATATTTTTTCTATTTATAATTAATAAGTAATTTGTGAGGGAGAAACTTTGAAACTTTTTATATATCCTGCTTCTTATCAACTGGTTGCTTACCAGTTTTAGCATCCGTTGGTGATTTTCTAATTTCCATCTTTCCTTTTATTATTTATTAGTTGGCAATTTAACTTTCTCTACCATTTAATTAATTATTAATCTCTATCATTGTGGACTCAAAGATTCTTATTTTATTCAGTGGGTTATAATCTATTACTATAATTTATTTTGATGCTTACATTATCCCGCATTTGGTTAGTGAGAGCCCTGTAAATTGATTCCTATGTCCTTTTGATATGTCCACATCATTGAGTACTTCCTGACATTCTGACTTGAGATATTCCAGACTCGTGTTGTACCCTTCCTGCCGTAGCTCTGGAATCAGTTTTCTCCCCAAGGAACCCTTGGTTCTCTTTTTTTGAGATTGTTAAATAGACAGCAAGATCTGAGCATGCTAATTGTTACTAGTGTGCTCATTACTTCTAGCCTTTCTTAAGGGACTGAGCTAGGAAATCACACTCACATGCACACACACAATATATCTATTGCTCTGTCTTTTAAAAACCATGCATTCATACCAGTATCTCCAATTTCAGTCCAGCTGAACTCAATTCATTTGTCACTCCATTCTCTGACAGTGAAAAACCTGGCTTCCACTGACCTCCACATCTTTGCTCATGCTTAGAATTCACAAAAAGTGGCCTCAGAATTACTAATCCTTACCATTGTAAGAAGCAAACCTATACTTCGGAGTTCGTGTCTATTTCCAAGTAAAAGTCATATACAGTGAAATGCACAAATTTTAACTATTTTGTTTGCTGAGTTTTGGTAAGTGTATACCTACGTTGTCAAGATATATACATTTCCTATCATTCCAGAAAGTTCTCTTGTGCCTAGAAACCCATCTCCCCACAAGAGGAAATCATTTGTCACCACAGATTTGTTTTACTTGTTTTAGAACTTCATATAAATGAAATCATCATAGAATATATATATTTTCATATTGTTTTACATTCTTGCCTTGTCTTTTCAGGTGTACTTCTTTGCATTACTTTTTAAATCATTACTTTAGGATTGCTGTATGTACTTTTAACAAATTCATGTAAACAGGAGAACGTGCAACAGAATAGTTCCAGTCATCTACCTTTTCTAATTTGTGCTATTACGTTAGTATATATGAATCTATACATATGTTATAAAACTCTTTATACAGTTATAACTTTTACTTTAAATAGTCATAAATGATATAAATAAAATAAGAAAAATAGATAGCCTTTTATATTTACTCACTCTTTACCATTGCCAGTGCTTTTTATTCCTTCTTAGAGAGCCAAGTTTCTGTCTGGTGTCATTTTTCTTCAGTGTAAAGAATTTTCTTGAGCATTTTTTGTAGTACAGGTCTGCCTACTTATTCCTAGACCTTAATGTTCATCTCCTTATTTAAATGAAATTCTACCCCTATTTGGGCTTCCCTGGTAGCTCAGCTGGTAAAGAATCTGCCTGCAATGAAGGAGACCCTGGTTCAATTCCTGGGTCGGGAAGATTCCCTGGAGAAGGAATAGGCTACCCACTCCAGTATTCGTGTGCTTCCCTGGTGGCTCAAACGGTAAAGAAACCGCCTGCAATGCAGGAGACCTGGGTTCAGTCCCTGGGTTGGGAAGGTCCCCTGGAGGAGGGCATGGCTACCCATTCCAGTATTCTTGGGCTTCCCTGGTGGCTCAGATGGTAAAGACCCTGTCTGCAATGCAGGAGACCTGGGTTCAATCCCTGGGTTGGGAAGATCCCCTGGAGGAGGGCATGGCAACCCACTGCAGTATTCTTGCCTGGAGAATCCCCACAGAAGAGCCTGGTGGGCTCTAGTCCATGGGATCACAGAGTTGGACACACGGAGCGACTAAGCACACTATCCCTATTTAGCACGGTTGCTAAAACAATTTTGGCGAGATAGAGATGGGGTGAGGGTCATATCAGAATGGGATTCTAATGATCTTAGGTTGAAATTCATGAGTGCTGTGGAATCCATATAAAACTGCACAGTGAGCTTATCGTGTTATCATCATGCTATTTATTGATAATCTTTTGGTGTCCTCAGACATCCATTTTGGTTAAGTGGGCATTAATTCACTCACTCAGCAAATATTTATTGAGCGCATGCCAGGTACTTTTCAAACTTTGGGGATCTTGTGGTAAACAAGTTGAGCAATGTTCCTGTCTATCAGAGCTTTTATTTTAGTACAGGGAAATCAGAAAATAAAAATATACAAGCAAAATACATACAAGTGAAAAAGGTCAGTCATAAACACCATGAAGCTAGAAGTCATGTTCCCTCTCCTGAAATGTCAGCAGTTAAATTCACAAAAACACATACATCAATATATCCCCTAAACTATACTGCTCTGGTTCCCTCCCCACTTTGGTCAGGAAAATGTCACAAAGCAAAGATTAGTTACCCTTATATGAGGGCTTTTTGATTTACTGATTTATATAATATGAAAATTGATAATTTAATGAGATTAATTAGAATTGTGTTCAGTAATGAGAGCCCTCACAGTTAAAGTAGGGGAAATAGCAAATCAAAACTACAATGAGATATCATCTCATACCAGTCAGAATGGCCATCATCGACAAATCTACAAAGAATAAATACTGGAGGGGGTGTGGACAAAGGGAACCCTCTTGCATTGTTAGTGGGAAAGTAAATTGATATAACCACTATAGAGAACAGCATGGAGATTCCTTAAAAAGCTAGGAATGAAACTACTATATGACCCAGCAATCCCACTGCTGGCCATATACCCTGTGCTGTGTGTGCTTAGTTGCTCAGTCGTCTCCAACTGTTTACAACCCTGTGCACTGCAGCCCGCTNTGTTAGTGGGAAAGTAAATTGATATAACCACTATAGAGAACAGCATGGAGATTCCTTAAAAAGCTAGGAATGAAACTACTATATGACCCAGCAATCCCACTGCTGGCCATATACCCTGTGCTGTGTGTGCTTAGTTGCTCAGTCGTCTCCAACTGTTTGCAACCCTGTGCACTGCAGCCCGCTAGGCTCCTCTGTCCATGGGGATTCTCCAGGCAAGAACACTGGAGTGGGTTGCCATGCCCTCCTCCAGGGGATCTTCCCAACCCAGAGATTGAACCCAGGTCTCCTGCATTGCAGGTGGATTCTTTACTATCTGAGCCACCAGGGAAGCCCAAGAATACTGGAGTGGGTAGCGTATCCGTTCTCTAGGGTATATTCCCGACCCAGGAATTGAACCAGGATCTCCTGCATTGCAGGTGGATTCTTTAAAAAGACACATTACCCCAGTGTTCATCGCAGCACTATTTCCAGTAGCTAGGACATGGAAGCAACGTAGATGTCCATCACCAGATGAATGGATAAGGAAGTTATATCTATACAGAGGAATATTACTCAATCACAAAAAGGAACACATCCGAGTTAATTCTAATGAGGTGGATGAACCTAGATCCTATTACACATAATGAAATAAATCAGAAAAACAGATATCCTATATTAATGTGTATATATATAGAAAGATGGTACTGATGAACCTATTTGCAGGAGAGCAGTGGAGACACAGACATAGAAAATAGACTTGTGGACACAATGGGGGAAAGAGAGAGAGGGATGAATTGAAAGAGTAACATTGAAACACTACCATAGGTAGTGGGAATTTGCTGTATGAGGCAGGGAGCCCAAACCCAGTGCTCAGTGATAACCAAAAGAGTGGTGGGTTGGTGTGGGAGGTGGGAGGGAGGTTCCAGAGGGAGGGGACATGTGCATACCTCTGGCTGATTCATGTTGATCTGTGGCAGAAACTAACACAATATTGTAAAGCAATTATCCTCCACATAAAAATTGAAAAAAGAATTTTTAAAAAGTAGGGAAATAATTGAAAGTAAATAATTGATGCATTGTAGTTCATGTCTATTGATAATATTAAAGTCCCTTAATTTTTTCCCTTTTCAGAGAATGTTTCAACTATCTGAATGGAAAACAAACTTCTTTCGGAGCACAAAGTTGACCTTGTCTTTTTTAACCTTAAAACCTCTCAATGTCCCCACATCTTGTACACAGTAAACTACCTCCTCAGCGTGAAGTCTCCTGTTGATCTCTCCAGCTTTGCATCCTGCCACTCTTGTGTTGTGTGTTCTGGCAGTTGCTTGACCTTAGTTACTTGACCACATTGTACGATTTCACACGTCTGAGCCCTTATTTTGCTGGGGAATTCCCTATTTCAACCTGGTGAAATATTATTTGTCCTGTAAAAGCCAAGCTTCATGGCCTGCATGCTCTCTTTCCCCCTGTTCCTTCATAGTTTATTAATCCCTCCTGTGCCACTTTGTAATCTTTTGAATATTGGACTTTTCATGAAACTGTAATTATTTAAAGAGACGTTCAAATCCAGCAATATGTTGGAGGTACTTTGAGGGCATTGTTTATATGTTGTTTCTTAATGATTCTGTATTGTGTGGAATAAATAAATGAATTACCGTAGGAAGACATGTTAATTAGAGACTAGAATATATGCTCTTTCTAGTGACTATAATGAATAAGCAGAGAAATTGAAAGAGTCAGTATCACTCTCTTCATGTTAATTGGAATGTCTTCTTAGTTCACTTAAGTTTGCAATGTAATATATGAGTTCTTTTGGTTAAAAAACAAAATGATATACAACCTAACTGAAATAACTGTAAATATTTAGGGTCTTCCTAAAGCAGGTTTTCATTTCCATTAACAGAATCCAACATGGCGGAGTCTTGATTTTGGAATAATTCCAGACCGTCTGGATACATCTGTGTCTTGTTTTGTGGTGAAGATATGGGGTGGAAAGGAGGACATCTACCAGCTGTTGATTGAATGGAAAGTCTGTTTGGACGGGCTAAAATACCTGGGTCAGCAGGTAATTTTTAGATTGTCAGTTTCAAGTCGTCGTCCTCTCCAAATAAACCATCTAGCTTTATCTTGTTGAATTGTTAGATTCTATATTTCCTGTTAATAAAGAGAGACCTTTTATGATTGTTTAGTTAATTACAGAAATTTGAGTCATTAAAAAGTTTAAAAAATAACTGAAAACATTTGTGAAGAACTGCTTTAAGCTGCTAATTTAAGAGGATTTTGAGTGGGGTGGGCAGTAGGAAAGAATATGCTTTCTTACAGAACTCTGCTGCTTCTGTCCTGCTGGATATTTCCCCTAGAATCTGAAAAATAAGTTGAAAATAAACACCTCTCTTATGACCAGTAGAGTAGGGTTTTTCCAAGAATAAGAGGAGCTACTATTTGTTGAACACAGGGATGACAAATGCCTGGCTTATCTGCTCCTACCCATTCCCCATTACTGATGTAGCTGACTGAGCTATCTGAGCTCAGAAGTAGCTGTGCAGTCTTTTCTAACACAGTGTTCCAGAATGCATCTAGCAATATGCCAGAATTGCATATGAATTGAAACCTATTTGCCATTCCCAGACATAAGTAACTGCAATTAATGTTTTTGACAATCTTGTGAAAGCTGATATTATTGCCCATAGTTTCCTGATGGGAAAATTGAGCCTCAGAGAGTTTAAGAAACTGATCAAGATCACACTGATAGGTGGAGCTGGAATTTATATGAGGCCTGGCTGACTTAAAAATTCATTTTCTTTCTGCTGTACTATACTGCTGTATACATGTAGTCCTTGGTAACTACCCATCCCACATTAGAATAAATGCCATTTCTATTTTGTGATACCTGTGGGACTACTGATAAAGGCAATGCTAAAATGTTAGTCGTATCTGCAAACATCCTTCATATTTCTTAATATTTATTCAGTATATACCATCTGGTATGTTTCTCTTAGACAGTTCTCTCTATTTTTCAGGTTAAAAACAAAGCAAAACAACTCTGCCCTTATTTTGCACACCATAGTTTATTTTGTGTTCTTGGATAGAGACCAGAACAATGCATGCAATAAATATTTTCCTTTACTAAATTCTAACCTTCTCTAAACTCTGTTTTATCTTTATATTTTTTTCTTCTGTTTTAGGTCTGATCTTAATTAAAACTCATGAAGTAATGACTTTGGCTTAGGGTTATTCTTTTAGTCCCAAATGCTTGTTGCCTTTAGCCTGGCTAAAGGCACTGGGGCACATTCTCTTTGTGTCTTCCTACATGCTGTAGTTGGCTCTTTGTGCATAGACCCTATGCACAATGATACTAAGCACTTGTTTACATTTTGTATGGGGTGGTGCTTCTTAACATTAGAATTGCAGAGCTATAGGCTTGTGGCAAAGTCTTTTTTTGGACAGAGAAGATGGCCTTCTTCATGTTTTTCAGTTCATACATTGCTTAGTTGGTTGTCTTCTTAAAATACCCAAATGTACTTAGGTCTAAGTTACCCTACTTTCAGAGAGTTAGCATTCATGTATCCTCTTACAAAGTTGGTATAGCAGAGAACAAGAGAAAGGGAAAACATTTTTCTAACCCAGTTAGACACTTAAAGTCACCTATGAAATAGATACAACAACATACTACTAAAAATCAGATATAATAGAGTTACAGATTTTTAGAGGAAAGCAAGGCTAAGCTGTATTAGGTTAATAGCCAGAATCACTTAGATTTATTGATTGGTCATCTGCTTTCTAACAGGCATTGTTCTTAGTGTCAGTGATCCAGAGATGAATAAGATAAATCTGGTTCTTAGGACCTGGTAAACTGATGATAGATAAATACCTGCAAAGAGAGCTACAGGAGTATGTTTAAGAGGTATTTAGACAAGTCTGCATAGGGTCAGAGAATGGAATGACTTTTGAATGAAATTTTTAAAAAGTTAGGGTTTTTTAAGGTAAAATTTACATACAATAAAATTTATCCTTTTAATGTATACATTTCAATGCGTTTGACAAATGTATGAAGTAAGTAACCACCACTACAATGAATAATGCGGCTGTGAATAATTAAATATAGGTCTTTATGTTGACATAAGTTTTCATTTCTCTTGAATAAGTGGAGTTTCTGGGTCTAATGGTAAGAGCTGTGTTGAAATTTATAAGAAACTGAAACTTTTTCCAAAGTAACTATCATTCTGCATCCCCATTAGCAATGTATGAAAGTTTCTTACTTTTGTAAGGACTTACTATTGTCAGTCTTTTTAATTTTTGCCATTCTGATGGTATCTCATCCTAATTTTGATTTCCCTAATGATGAAATGATGTTTTACATTAAGAAAATGTCTATTTGTTCTCAGCCCTCCACCTTTTTCTTTTTTTGTGTGTGAAATGTTTGTTCAGATCAACCATTGTTAACATTTTGATGCATAGGATTTTAATCTTTTTCCTCTTGAGGTATATATAAAATATTTTATGTTTGTAAAATTTTTGTGTTTCTGCTAATCTTGAAACTGATTTCATAGTGCTTTCTCCTTTTCTGTCATAAAATGGGACACTTCTTAAAATTGGTTTATAGTTTTCATTATAAGTTTATTATAGCAGGTCCATCTTTTGGTATTGTTGTATTCAGTTGAGTGAAGATATAGGCTAACAGGAAGCATGTGATTAATTCTGCTTTAGTAACAGATATGGCAGGTATGGAAGTCAGGTAAATGTTCACAGGAATTTTCTGCTGCTGACTTTGGCCTTTGTATCTAGCTAGAGAAAGAAAAGATGAAATGTTCTATTCTGGTGGTCTTGTTCTTTCCCCCACTTGAACCCTCACTTTAATTCCTCATTGCAAAAGCAATTAAAAAACATTTTAGTCACAACTCTTTCTGATCAAGTAATCAAATTTGGTTTTATAGACTTTATGCTGTTTTGAGCTTTTAAAAATTCTTCTTCAATTTTGAAAATTTTATTCCTCCATTTCTTAGATGAAGTTTAATTTGAAGTAACACTGACTGAAGCTCAAATCAGTTGTATTTGAAAGAGTAGTTGGCAGAAAATAATTAGTAGACTTTTAAAGGTTTTGGGGATTAGATATTATCTTTAGATTGTCTTTTTGAAGATAAAAAATAATATTAACCTTTTATGTTTTTTCTAGAACTTCATTTTTATTTAAAGCATTGACAGACTAATTGAACTGTTATTTTTTTAAAATTTTATTCAATTTTGACTGCATTGGGTCTTTGTTGCTGTGCAAGGGCTTTTTTAGTTGCAGCAGCGATTGGGGCTACTCTTTATTAGGTTATGGTGCTCGGGTTTCTCATTGGGGTGGCTTTTCTATTGCAGAGCACGGACTCTAGGGTGCATGGGCTTCAGTAGTTGTGGTACATGGGCTTACTTGCCCCAAGGCATATGGAATTTTTCCAGACCAGGAATTGAACCCATGTCCTCTGCATTACAGATGCATTTTTAATCACTGGACCACCAGGGAAGTCCTGGATTGTGTTTTCTTTGAGATTAAAGAATGTATAGTATGCCTCTTAATCCCCTGTGCTTAAGGAATTTGCTTTCTGTAACAACTTCAAGAAGTGTTTGTGGAAAATGTGTGTGAATGATGGTGCCTGTGATCTCATGTGATGCTTTTGTGAGAACTTTGACTAAAACAGGAAACTCTAAATTGATTACCTTGTTCTCTGTTACGCAGTTTGTTTTCTGCTGGCTTGTTAGACATAGCCAGTTATTTTTCAACGTTGAAGTAGGTCCTGTCATTTTCTAGTTACATTAAAACTTGATTGGAATGAGATGAACTAATAATGTATTTTCCTCCTCTCTTAGATTCATGCCCGTAACCAGAATGAAATAATTTTTGGGCTGAATGATGGCTATTATGGTGCTCCATTTGAACATAAGGTAAGAGGATTTGCATGATGCTGTGAGTTTTGCTAGTGCAGGTGTGCATTGATACATCAGGCAAAAGCTCTGTGTAAATAGAATCATGTTTTAAGTGTAAGTTTGTTGTTTAGTGTGGCTTCGAGTGAAAACTCATTTTGTAACTGCACCCATACATCTTTTCTAAATCCATACTATATTAATTTTCCTAAAAGAAAATCTCAACTGGCTGTTTTCTAACAATTCTTTAGGGGTTTAAGAAGAATGAATAGTAGCTTTTGATTAAATGTAATACAGTTTCACTAAATGTTTCAGATACCCTTTACAGCTTTGAATAAGTTTAAGAATCCTGAGGTAAGTTGTATTGTAGTCAGTTGCATTATAGTCTTTGCTGTCTCTGTATCTAAAGGTGATTAGAGAAAGGAGAAGGAATTTATTTTTACTAAGTGCCTGCTCTCTGTGGCACCATGTCAGGTGATTCATGTTTTTTATCCTATTTAATTTTGGCCACAAACCAGTGAAATGAGTTTCTACATGATTTCCTTGGTGATCATGTTGTTTCCTAATCTTGATGATCTGAAATGCTGTTGCTGGAATGCTGCATCCATTCAGTGGCTGTTTATTGGGGACCTGCTGTACATCGGCTACTGTGCTCTAAGTGCTCGGGGTACAGTGGTGAGCAGACAGGTTTCCCGGCTGTCATGGAGTGTATGGAGGAGACACACACCGTAAAGTAACCTGACAGGTAACTATATAAATGTAAATGGTGGCAAGTGCTATAAAAGCGTGTGACGATCTTACCTGCTCTAGTGGCTCAAGAAGGGTCTTCAGGACTTGACTTTTAAGGTTACAATCCTGAGGATGAGTGGAACTGAACAATGTGGAGAGAGTGAGGGCTGAATAGAGAGAGCATTCTGAGTAGAGCAGGGTAATATTGGAAGGCCATGAAATGCTATGAAATGCTAGAGGAAGTGGTGAGTTTTAAGGGTCTGAAGGAAGGTCTGGGTAATAAGGGAAAATGATACCAGATGTGGCTGTCAGGGTAGTCAGAGACCACATAACAGAACCTTTTAAAAGATTTTATCCTAAGAGCAGTGAAGTGTGTTGAAGGATTTTTAGCATGGCAGACGTATAATTGGATTTGTGTTTTAATAATTTCACCGGGGCTTCCTGGTGGCTCAGATGGTAAAGCATCTGCCTGCAATGTGGGAGACCCGGGTTCAATTCCTGAGTCAGGAAGATGCCCTGGAGGAGGAAATGGCAATCCACTCCAGCACTCTTGCCTGGAAAATCCCACGGATGGAGGAGCCTGATAGGCCACAGTCCATGGGGTCGCAAAGAGTCGGACCCGACTGAGCGACTTCACTTTCACTTTCAGTTTCACTCTGGCTGCTGTAAGGACTGATTTTAGAAGCAGCAAGAAATGTATGTGGGAAGACAGTAAGAAGGATCTTACTTATAAGTGTATCAGGTAAGAGATTTGATACTTTGGAACAGGGTTATGGTAGAATAGCAGATAGATTTAGGAAAGTTTTAGGAGGTAAAATTGTTAGGACTTGGTTTGAATTTAGGGTAGGGGATAGAGGAAAAAAGAAGGTGTTAAGGATGCCTTTAGGTTTCTGGCTTAGATGAAGTAACCAGATGGGTAAAAGTACCAGGCACTGAGAGAGCTAAGGAACTGGAGGAAGACAGCCTTTTTGGAGACAAATCTTGGAGTTGAGATTTGATCATATAGACTTTGAGAATATCTCAAGATAGCCCTGTGTAGGTTTTAAAGGAGACATTTGGATTATATGAATCTGGAGTTCAGAGGAGAGAAGCAAGATAGAGATATAAATAGTGAGGTGTAACAATGGCAAATAGTTACTGAAATCATGAGTTCAGATAAGATAGACCAAGACAAGCATTACTTAGTGAGAAAAAAGGAACTTAGTAATAGGCCTGAGGATCTCCCACTTTTAAAGGACAAATATGGGAGGAGATGTTGTAAAAGGTGGCAGAGAAGGAATGGTGAGAGATGGATGAGGAAAAGGGAGCAAAATCTCTTGTGGAATCTCAGGCTAAAGAAAGAGAGGTTTTTGTTTTGGTTTGATTTTGAACCAAATCAAAGACAGTGATTGATGAAATCAGAGTAGTTTAAAGAGACATTTTTTGCTGAAACAAACAAAAAGCAAGATAATAAACATCTCTGAAACAAATGGAATAGAAGCACAAAGAAGTGGGCAGAAGCATTTGATATAATTGGCTGAAAGATGGGCTTCTCTGGGCAAAATGAACACTGAATGAGCATAAAAGGTGAGATAGGGCTCTCCCTATTACAAAAGGAGGCTGAAAAAAGGTATCTTAGGGACACCAATCATCTTTAAGGATAATTTTAAAAGGGAAAATCTTAAAAGCTCATAGAAGGAAATATTGCCTATAAATTAGACTGACAGCAGACTTCTCATCAGCAACAGTAGATTCAAGAAGAAGTGTATCTTCAAGTGCTGTTAACTGTTAACGTACAATTCTATTTCTGGTAAACATTCAGTAAAGAGTGAGGGTGAAAGGAAGACAATTTTAAGTACCTGAAGACTGATGGTTTACTGCTCCTAACTATACTGAATGTGGTAGATAAAGAATTGATCCCAAAGGGAAGATGTGGGATATAGCAGCAAGTTATAGCAGAGTGTATAAAAGTGGTAAGACATCAGTGAATTTGGCTAACTACTGACAAACCAAACAGCACACAAAAACTAATTTATACCGTAAATGATACAGCAGATCACCGCTGTTGTTCAGAGTGGCCCAGAGCTAGTCTAGAACTGTCACCAGTCTGTGGTAAGCCAAGTATAAAAAAGTGAAAGTAAATGTTTTTAGACTTTTATAGCCATTTGACATTATTGTGCCTTTTTATTGTATTTTATTGAAGTATCAGCTCACAGTGGGTTGAAGGAAAAGCAGCTGACCCTTCTCCACCGAGACTGTGAGGACTGTTTGCTCTTGACAGCAATGATAAGGTGAGGGAGGCTGTTGCAAGAGTAAGACTCATTGATTTATTCGGGAGAAGGCTAGAGATAGTAACAAGTTTAAACTTTCTTATAATAGCTTGTAGTTAAGTGTGCATGGTAAAAATGTCAAGATACCTACTAAATACTAGAAGCAATATAGATGTTTAATTGGCAGAGGGGAAAACGGGGATCTAAGGAGTAGCAAACTCTGTCAACTTGATAGGAGCCAGAAAAGGAAAACAAAAAAGAAACAGATAGTAAACAGAAGCATGTGGTGCAGTGACAGGAATAAGTCCAAATATACTTGTAATCACAGTCACTGAATATGGATAGAATATCTGTGGCTGAATATTTCATGAAGGATTAAAATATTCTAAGGCAGCAAGGCTTTAAGAATGTAGGTTCTATATGGAAGATAAAAGGTTACTTGTGAAGCTATCACAAGGAAGCATGTTTTAAATCAACTTTTAAAATAGTGACTAAAGTTTTTGTTGACCAGTTCTTCAGCATTCCTGGTTTTTTACATTATCTGTAACCAGAAACACATCTGATGATTATGTTGCTGTTAATTCTTCTTCTGTCCATGTTAAAGTATCTTCAGCCACCATGGTCTAAAGTTCAGTTCAGTTCAGTTCAGTTGCTCAGTCATGTCTGACTCTTTGTGACCCCATGAACCATAGCATGCCAGGCCTCCCTGTCCATCACCAACTCCCGGAGTCCACCCAAACCCATGTCCATTGTGTTAGTGATGCCATCCAACCATCTCATCCTCTGTCATCCCCTTCTCCTCCGGCCCTCAATCTTTTCCAGCATCAGGGTCTTTTCCAGTGAGTCAGCTCTCCGCATCAGGTGGCCATAGTATTGGAGTTTCGGCTTCAACATCAGTCCCTCCAATGAGCACCCAGGACTAATCTCCTTTAGGATGGACTGGTTGGATCTCCTTGCAGTCCAAGGGACTCTCAAGAATCTTCTTCAACACCACAGTTCAAAAGCATCAATTCTTCTGCGCTCAGCTTTCTTTATAATCCAACTCTCACATCCATACATGACTACTGGAAAAACCATAGCCTTGACTAGATGGACCTTTGTTGGCAAAGTAATGTCTCTGCTTTTCAATATGCTGTCTAAGTTGGTCATAACTTTCCTTCCATGGAGCAACCGTCTTTTAATTTCATGGCTGCAGTCACCATTTGCAGTGATTTTGGAGCCCAGAAAAATAAAGTCAGTCACTGTCTCCACTGTTTCCCCATCTATTTGCCATGAAGTGATGGGACCGGATGCCATGATCTTAGTTTTCTGAATGTTGAGCTTTAAAGCAATGTTTTCACCTCTTTCACTTTCATCAAGAGGCTCTTTAGTTCTTCTTCACTTTCTGCCATAAGGGTGGTGTCATCTGCATATCTGAGGTTATTGATATTTCTCCCGGCAATCTTGATTCCAGCTTATGCTTCCTCCAGCCCAGCGTTTCTCATGATGTACTCTGCATATAAGTTAAATAAGCAGGGTGACAATATACAGCCTTGACACACTCCTTTTCCTATTTGGAACCAGTCTGTTGTTCCATGTCCAGTTCTAACTGTTGCTTCCTGACCTGCATATAGGTTTCTCAAGAGGCAGGTCAGGGAGTGTGGTATTCCCATCTCTTTCAGAATTTTCCACAGTTTATTATGATCCACACAGTCAAAGGCTTTGGCATAGTCAATAAAGCAGAAATAGATGTTTTTCTGGAACTCTCTTGCTTTTTCCACGATCCAGTGGATGTTGGCAATTTGATCCCTGGTTCCTCTGCCTTTTCTAAAACCGGCTTGAACATCTGGAAGTT
Source organism: Cephalophus harveyi (assembly GCA_006410635.1). Lineage (NCBI taxonomy): Eukaryota > Metazoa > Chordata > Mammalia > Artiodactyla > Bovidae > Cephalophus > Cephalophus harveyi. Next base: position 854,666 of record SJYT01057612.1, on the reverse strand, counting down.
CACGGTTCACGTATTGCTGAAGCCTGGCTTGGAGAATTTTGAGCATTACTTTACTAGCGTGTGAGATGAGTGCCATTGTGCGGTAGTTTGAGCATTCTTTGGCATTCCCTTTCTTTGGGATTGGAACGAAAACTGACCTTTTCCAATCCTGTGGCCACTGCTGAGTTTTCCAAATTTGCTGCCATATTGAGTGCAGCACTTTCACAGCATCATCTCTTAGAATTTGAAACAGCTCAACTGGAATTCCATCGCCTCCAGTAGCTTTGTTCGTAGTGATGCTTCCTGAGGCCCACCTGACTTCACATTCCAAGATGTCCGGCTGTAGGTGATTCTATGGTCTAAACTTTTCAACCATGGTCTAAAAGTTGAAGCTTATTTGCTCAAAACTTTTGCCTTTGTTTATCTGCTTCTCAAAAAGGATTTACTCATTTCCGTTGAGTTGTTAGGAATCTAGTAAATGTCTCAGCTTTTTACTGTGTTGGATGAGTATTCATTCTCACTTCCAGGGATGTGTTTGGAAACTATTTAACATATTTGAAAATCTTTGAATAAAATATATACTGTGGGTCTGAATCCTTCATTCAGTAACTTCTGCTGGCATTATTAGGAAGTGACACCTTGTTAATTTTTTGTATAAAGTTCCATTTATTTGGCATACAAATTAAACTCTTACATATTGAACAGCAATGCAGACAAAAAATAATTGAATAAATGATAATAAAAATCTATTTTTAGTTGTAAACTTGATTCATGATTTTTTTGTGTCAGTACATACCAAGTACCTACTATATGTCCATTGTTAAACTAAGTGCTCTGGGATGCGGAAATGTTAGGTGCAGACTCACCAACATTTATTCTTTTACCTGAGATAAAGTAGCATTTTTTTCCAGAAGAGCTGCAATTTACAAATAGTTTTATTTTGAAACATTATTTTTGATGTCAGTTGTTTGGATCTTAACACAGTGAGTTATAGCAGAACTGTAACTGATTCGAAGAGAACCTTAGGAAGGGGTTGGTGAATCAGGTTAGGTGACCGGGAGAGATGTTTCCCAGGTGGATTTTGCTACTAGGAGGGCGGTTGGAGGAGCATGGGGAATAGAGACTCCTCCAACAGACAAAAGAGCTGTTGGGCCAGCTCTTGATCCAGTAAGCTGGAAACTTTTCAGATCCCTGTACAGGAGTTTTACCTTTAATACAGACATGTGAAGTTATCATTATCTGAATTTCTTTTTGGCAACAACTTTTCTTTTTGGAAGAATGCTGACAGCTGCTTGGGTGAATGGACACTCCTGGTGGTTAAGAATATGGGTGTCGGAGTCAGATTGATGTGAGTTGAATTCCAGGCACCACTTCTGCTTACCCACGAGAGGGATTTTGGGCAAACTGAGTCATCTCTGAGTTTGTTTTTTTGTCTGTAAGTGGAGATAACAGTTTCTTCCTCATCATAAATTATTTTGAATATTAAAGGTGATAATGCATATTATGAGCCTGGCACATGAGGAAAGGTCAGTGTGGACACCACTACTCAGAGGTCTCTAAACCGTATGAAAAGAGGGATTACTCTCTAATACTTAGCACTCTGTCAGCAGTTGTGTGCCTTGAACAGTGCCTGGCATGTAGGAGGGGCTCACTTTGTTAACAAATGTAGGTGAATGCTTGCTATATTTAGAACTGTCATAGCAATAATTGAGATGAAAAATTTCAAAGGGATAGTATTTTTCTCTCTTACCCTACCTTATCCCTAGCCTCAACTTTTGGAGTTTTATTTTTATACAACTTATATTATCATAATAACTATTATGTTATTGATAGAGTATAAAAAGCTTTAGATTGTTAAGAATTGTTCTCAGACAAAAGACTGTAGCAGCAATGTCTTCAGAGTCCAGTAGATGGCAATGCAGTCTCATTTTAATGGAAAAAAAAATTGAAGCCAGAGTAGAATTGAGCAAACTCCAGGAGATAGTGAAGGACAGGGAAGCCTGGCGTGCTGCATTCCATGGGGTCATAAGGAATCCTACACGACTGAGTGACTGAATAACAAGGATCCAAATAAAAAGGATCAAATCTTTTTGGAGTAAAACACTCAGGAGATTGAAATAACAGTTTGGTGATTAACTTCACAAATGCAACCACATGAGTTGATCATCTCAAGTACATAGTCCAACTGAGATTGAAGATTTAGGGACAACAGCAAGTTTCAGAGCCTGTACAAATGGGAATTCCTTATTTTATATTGGTCAAGACATGATACTTTTGCTAAGTAGAAAACCTGATTTCTAATCCCAGTTTTGTTCTGCAGCTATGTATCCTGGAGCAGATCAGTTAACCTCTCTTAGTTTTAAGTTCCTCATTGCAAACTAAAAAAATTCTTATCAGCTGATTAATGCTGAAGGGAATATTAGGCTTATTTAACTCAGTGCTCTTATTTCATAGATAAAGAAACTGAGGCTTAGAGAGCCTCTTGAACTTGACATGGAGAATAGTTTCATGCTTTTAGGTGGTAACTTAGACATACTATAATAATATCAAATGTAATATGAAAAATCATCACATAGTTTCATAGCTCTATAAATTATTTTACTCTGTTCTGTAGGGAAGGCAGAGCGACTACTATTGGAAGTTTTAGTAGTAGTAGCAGCTGCAGGCATCTAGCAGTTAACAGTAACTATTTGGGGAATAAATGAATGATCAGGAAACCAGGATGAGTTAGTGGCAGAACCAGGATCAGAACATAGATCTGTGTCTTGCTAGATATGCTCTTCGTTATACCATGTCACCTGTGTAAAAGTGATGAATAGATGATTTTCTTCTTTTAAGTGCTTTTTGATGTTTCTTCCATCCTTTTATTTGTGTGATTAAATGCTGTTAAAGATACTGTCTTTAACTTATAACAACTCAGGTGGGCAAAGTTAGTATTTTTGTTTTCAAACTGAAGATGCTGAAACTTTGAAAAGAGATTTTTGTCTAGTTAACTTTATAGAACTGAGAAATTAAAAAGATGGCTGTTTCCTCTTGCTGGTCAAATTCATGGATGCTAACTTGTTTCCAAAGCACGTCCCACATGGTACTCAAGCGGAACATTCAGAAGTGGGGATTAAGTGTGTCAAGTACTGCCTGTATTTTGACAACAGAGAAAGGGATATGGTATAATTTCTACTCAGATCTCTCAGTACGTCATCAAGTGAAGGTTGGAGGATCACAAAAAATAGCTCATTCTTATACATATTTTATTCAGTTTTCCTTGAAGAGCTCTGTCCCAACCCTGCCCCCTCAAGCAGATTATGAAATACAAGAAACAGACCAGACAGATCTTAAGGGGCTGTTTCTAATTAATAACTGCTAGCTTTGTTAATAAAACCTCTAGGTATCTGAGCTCAGTTTAAGTCCAGGGTAAAATCTTGTTTCTGAATTATTTGCGCTGGTGTGGTATCCTAAAAACAGTATTACTCAGGTGAATATGGAACTTTTGAAAATTATCATTGCTAGTTTTTGTTTACTGAGTACCTACTGTATGTCAGACACTATACTATCTACTTTTCATGTTTTATTTAATCTGTATAACAGCTCCATGAGGTAGTTATCATTCTATAGATACAGTATCCTAGAAGGAAACATTCAACTACTAATCCAGGATTACTTCAGTTCAGTTGCTCAGTTGTGTCCGACTCTTTACAACCCCATGGACCACAGCATGCCAGGCCTCTGTCCATCACCAACTCCTGGAGTTTACCCAAACTCATGTCCATTAAGTTAGTGATGCCATCCAACCATCTCATCCTCTGTTGTTCCCTTCTCCTCCTGCCTTCAGTCTTTCCCAGCATCAGGGTCTTTTCCAATGAGTCAGTTCTTTGCATCAGGTGGCCAAAGTATTGGAGTTTCAGTTTCAGCATCAGTCCTTCCAGTGAACACCCAGGACTGATCTCCTATAGGATGGGCTGGTTGTATCTCCTTGCAGTCCAAGGGACTCTCAAGAGTCTTCTCCAACACTACAGTTCAAAACCATCAGTTCTTCGGCGCTCAGCTTTCTTTATAGTCCAGCTCTCACATCCTTACATGACTACTGGAAAAACCATAGCCTTGACTTAGTAAGTAGTAGAACAATGATTGAAACCAGGTCTGATTTATTCAAAAGCCTCTTGACAACTATGCTATGTGGTATCTCTAGATTTCTTCCTACTTCACAGAGCATGTCAAAGTACCACGTCAGTTTCTTTACATTTACCTAGAGATATCTACTATGTGCATTGTTTGGATCAAATGAGGGTACATACATAAGTGCTCTGAATGGTATAAAGTATATTACTGTACAGACTTTGGGTATGTATCGTTGTAGAGTGGGCATACAATGCCCAAGAGGCCATCAGCCCACCAAAGTCCACAAAATTTCCACGCTAGTCTGTTTGGCTTTCCTTTGAGTCTCTATCCTTACCCCCGCCCCCTCTTCTTTTGGATCAGATTAGCTTCTGACAGATGTTTGGAAAATCATCTCATCCTGTAATTCATATTTAAAATCCTGCTGCTGCAGTGTGGTCCCCATTCTCTCTCTTCGTTGAAGCCAGAGAATAATCTGGGAAAATGCCACGTTTCCTGTTAAGAATTTGGAGGATCTTGTCTCCTTAGCACAATTTTTGAGTTTTTCAGAATTTTAATACTGGAATATTCAAAGCCAAGCACGGCTCTTCATATACATGTTTTAGTTTCTTAGAAAGTAAACAGAAACAGAGCTTCAGACTCATCCTCACTCAGGGATTCAGAGAGTTGAAAACTTTGTTTAAATTTTGTAAACTCATCTTTATTATTCTTTCTTAGATTTGTAGTGAGGGCATTCTTGACTTTTTTTTTTAACTTTCCCCTCTGGGAGTTAGTTTCCCTTTAAATTGTTTCTCTGGAAAGCTGGGAAGGCTTTCTTTGACTTTTTCACCTAGTTAGCATGATACCACTGTTGCCTTCTCTTCCCTCTCCCTTCTCTCTTCTCACAATTACAGTAATTGTGTGTATCTCCTTCCTCCTGTTAGAGTGTAATCTTCTTTAGGGCTGAGATTGTCTCTTACTCATTCTTTTAGTCGCAGGATTTCGTGTAGACTTTGCTTAGAAGATATTTTTCTTGAGTGAGTGAGGTCCACTAGGATCACATGGGTCCTGTCTCTGTTCTGTAGTACACTTTTCTCTTAAAGGATGGCTACTTCAGCAGGGTCACTGTCAACCCTCTTTTTACAGAGTTGTATTGGTGACATTTAATCCATTTCATATTTGGAGTGTGTGACTATGATTATGATCATTTTTTGAGGGTGTTTTAAAAAACTGAAGTGTGAATCTTCAGTTCACACTTGTGGAGAAGAACCTCTTCATCCCTATTGACTTGAATTAAGGAAAAAAAAAAAAGAATTTGGTTTCAGGATCTGTATACCTTTGCTTAATAGCATTATTCTTATTTTCATTGCTTCTGTTTTGAAGGAGAAGAAAACATATGCTGTCTCAAACCTCAGACCAGATCTGGGGGAATCTGCATATTCAGCTGAGGTTCAGTGTCAGGAAGCAGCCTCATTTTCCCTCCTTAGCAGCTCAGCATCTGGGCTTCGTCAGAGCTCAGTGGCAGTGAGTATGTGAGGTTTGAAGGTGCTTGACAGAGATGCATGCACATTTTTCTCAGTTTAAACCTTAATGACACTTAAAAGTGTGTTAGTATCCAAACTGACATACACACATAGGAACACAGGCTTTCTTTTGAGTCTTCAGGTAGCCATTTTAGGAGGAGTTGTACAGTTCAGTTCAGTTTTAGGAGGAGTTGTACAAATTGTTGTTCAGTCACTCAGCCGTGTCCAACTCTTTGCGACCCCGTGGACTGCAGCACACCAGGCTTCCCTGTCCTTGTACAAATAAATACTAAATTTTGAAAAAGTATGCTCACTATATCTGAAAATGTGCTCAAGTAGTAGAATGAGCCACAGGTTGGTTTTTTTTTCCATTGTCCATTATGATTCCTTATTCTCCCTAAGTAAATAGAAGAGAGACTATTTGCAGAGCTCACTTAACAGTTTTAAGAGTAATGTATATAGTCTACTAGGGCTTTCGTGGTGGTGCAGAATCTGCCTGCCAATGCGGAAGACATGGCTTTGATCCCTGGGTCAGGAAACTCCTCTAGAGGGGGAAATGACAACCCACTCCAGTATTCTTGCGTGGAGAATCCCATGGACAGAGGAGCCTGGTAGCCTGCAGTTCATGGGGTCACAAAGAGTCGGACACAACTGAGTGAACACACACACACACACATATACCCATATGTAGTCTACCATCAGTCCCATGGGGCAGGCTTTTGCTGGGGCCTTTAAGGTATTGTCCTCAGGCTTCCACTCAGACCTTTTGTCTTATCAACACATTGTGTCTGGGTGACTCAGATCTCTCCCAAGTCTGCTCCTCCAGTCAGTACTTCCATATATCTAGACTCGAGTCAGATTGCTTGAGCGTTTCAGAGACTCATTGTTGTCCAATTGCTAAGTCACGTGTGACTCTTTGTGAGCCCAGGGACTGTAGCACGCCAGGCTGGCAGGCTTCCCTGTCCCTCAGTGTCTCCCGGAGCTTGCTGAGACTCAGGTCTGTTGAGTCGGTGATGCCGTCCAGCCATGTGAGAAACACTTCCTCCCCGCAGCTCCTACACTGAGCTCAGTTTCCCCTCCCTTATTGTATTCCCTGGTTCTGCGCGTGGTACTGTTTGTGCATTTTCTCAAGTCAGAGCAGGGAGTCATCATAAACGCTCCCTTCTTTGAGTTACTTTTTTGAATCACTACTTGAGATACCTGCTAAACATCTGTTTCTTTCCTGGTTCTTGACATTGGAGCCAGATTTATCTTTCTAAAATGTTCATCATGTCCCTCTTATTCAGGTCATTTCAGAGTAATTAATGGACTTGTAAGGTCTTACAGTGATCTAATTCTTGATTTTGAACCACCTCACCCATAACAGTTTCTTAAAAAGCTAAAATTTATCCATTTCAGTTTTAGAGCTTAGACCTCATTTCCATAGAATGGTTTTCTGTGACATACCCCTAAGTTCAGTTTGGACACCCCACTATGTACTCATAGCACCTTGCTTTTCATTTTTCTTGTCGCGGTCCTTAACTAGTTATATTCTGATTACCCATTTGCTCAACTCTCTTTCTTACTAGACTGTGCACTGTGTAGGAGCAGGGACAGTGTCTATAAATGAATTATCCCTAGTGCTTAGCACGGTGCTGGGCATGTAGTAATAATTCAGTAAATATTTGTTGAATGAGTGAATGAATGTTGTAGTACAGATCATTTAAAACTCTGCTGGGATATACTGCTTCATTGTCATTGGTTGTATAGCATGTTGTTCAAAATTCTCGTTCATCTGTGTTTAAATAGTTTCTGACCACTTCTTCATAGACATCTTCCATTTGCAAGTTATTATATTTTCAATGGATCTGTTTCATTTTCTCTCCAGGTTTGCTCTTCCTTCCAGTTTTTTTTTTTTTTTGCATTTTTATTAACTATTTTTTCCATTTATCGAGGTCTCAAATTTTGCAGTTAGCCTTGATTGATTTCTTTTATCCATTCAATTCATTCAGCTCCTGGACTCTTTTGAGTCCTTCTTTGAAATCACTCATTTTTGGCTGGTTTTCCATATCCATTGCCATGATCCGAGCTCAGCTTGGCACCTTCATAAGGCAGGATTACTGCAGTAGTTTCCTGGCGAGCCTGTGGCTCTGGTCTCTTTGTATCCACTTTGTCTGATTCACCACTGCCTGATTAATCTTATTCCTAAAGCATACTTTCATTTTTTTTTTTATTCCTTTGCATTAAAGGTTGTATGGAGTTACTTCTGGTCTGCTAGATGTGGCCAAATCTCTGACCTAATTTCCTTTTCTCCATCAACCTAAATTCAGTCAGTGGTATAGTACTTTTGGGTATATCTCTGCTTTTATCTTTACTTCTTTTCTCTGTCTCCTTTATTCTTCAGAATTTGAGTTCTCATTCCCTCTAGTATATGTGGATTTCTAAAATAGCCTCCAAACGGGTGTTTGGGCTTTCTGCTTCCTCTAGTTCGTCGTGTGTGTCATTACCAGAGTAACCTTTCTTAAATACAGCTTTGATCATTGTCCTACACTGTCGGAAACTTTTCATGAGTCCTTTATGAAGGTTGTCTCACTTTTTAGTATGACATTCAAGGCTTTCTGTGTCTGGCCCTCTCAACCTTGTCACATAGCTGTATCTCTCACTATTTTCCCCTCTGGTGTTCCAAGTAATTTTGACATCATTGGAGCTGAACAAATTGGACCACTGTTTAATTTTCTTTGAATAGAGCTTACGTTTTCCCATTGCCATGCTTCAGCTAAAGGTGTTCAGTCTATGTGGGACGTTCCTTCACTGCCATTCAGCTTTCTGTACTTCTTAATCTGTCCCAAGTATTGCTACCCCTGCAGCCTTTGATGTTTCTGCTTCTACTAGGTGGGATCTTTACTATATTGGAACTCCTATAGCTTTTCTTTTTAACCTTTCTTACAAGCAGTTTTACTTCACTTGGAACCTTAAGCTGGGTTATATACTTTATTAGGTTGTATACTTTTATAAGGATAATAGAAATTGCCTGGCATCTTGTATGTATTAGATATTCAGTAAACACTGAAATGAATATGTATATGTGTATATTGTTGTTTGCTTCTTCATAAACAGTTGTCCTGTCCACAGGATTATTTTAGTAGAACTTTTATAGTTTTAATAAAGGATTGTCTTTGATTGTTTTAGTAGCTGACAACTCTGAAAACGTACAGGAACACATTTTAAAAGTTGACTTATTCAGTGATCTAGTACATGGATAAGCAAATTACAGTCCCCACATGTTTTTATGTGGCCTGCGAGCTAAGAATGGTTTTTACATTTGTAAAGAATTTGAAGGCAAAAACAAAGGAAAGTATGCAATGGAGATGATGTGGCTTGCAAAGCCTTAAATATTTACAATCTGGCCGCTGACTGAGAAAGTTTGTAGATCACTGATCTAGAAACACACCTGATCATCTGCCTGGAATTACTTTTGGTCTTTGGGTATGTGAAATTATCTGTTTCCTTGAGCAGTTTAATAGGCACTCACCCCGACTGGTGCCTATCCTGTTTGTTTCTTTGAAAAAGAATTGTTAGGCCTGGCTTCAGGAGAATTTTGAGTGACCTGTAAATCTCCTTGAGGCTCTTTGGCACTTGGCAGTATCTCACACAGATAACCAGATACAAATGAGCCGTTTCTTTCCATTATGATCCTTCATCAGAGGTCTGTCGGGATTGCACATCTGGTGACGTTAGATGTCATTCAGAGCAAGGCTCTTAGCATATTTCAAGAATGTTAATTGCTAAGTTGTGGCTGAAGCAGAAGGGTTTAATAATGTCGTTGAGTTGCCTTAAATATACATGGACCCAGAATTTGAGAACTGGAAAAGGTCTTAGAGATCAAGTAAAGCATGGTCATTAAGAACACAAGCTGTGGAGCCAGACTGCATGGCTCTTCCACTTAATCCTCCCTGTGTCTCAGTTTCCTTACCTTTAAAGTGGGGATAAGAATAGTACCTGTTTCACAGGGTCTCGTGAGTATTATGTATGTTTACCGTTAATGTTAATATCAAAACGTTCATTTAACATGAAAAACAACACTGCCTGGAGTACTGTGAATGCTCACACATGTTACTTTTGTGTTTGGCTATTATTGTTCATTGTTTATATTAGTAGTAGTCTCATCTCATTTTATTGTTAAAGAAACTAAGACTTAGAGGATTTAAACGGTTTTCTTCACTTCCATGACAGGCAGAGTGGATTAAGACCTAGAGTTCTTGCTATAATGTGTTGCTTTTAGTTGTATGTGAGTGTGGATAAGTTTTTAGTAGAAAAGATGTTTGGCCGCTTTTTGCATAAAATAAAAACAGCTAAGTGAAGTGTCACCAATCATTTCTCCTGAGAATCTTAAGTTTATTTCTGGTGTCTTTTTGTAGCTCATTTATAAGATTATCTCCTGTCTCTGTCTTTTCTCTTCAGCTGCCCTCATGATATGTAGATTATTTCATAGCCAGCTCCCTCTGTTTTTAATTGGGATGAAATTTATATAACATGAATTTATGCTTTTTTTTGTTGCTGTTGTTTTTTGGCCTCATTGCACAGCTTGTGGAATCTTAGTTACCCCACCAGGGATCAAACCCAGGCCCCAGCAGTGAAAGCACTGAGTCATAACCACTGGACCACCAGCGAATTCCCTAAGCATTTTGAGTGTGTGATTCAGTGGCATTGGAAACGTTCACAATGTTGTGCAAACGCTGTCTCCATCAAGTTGCATAACATTTTTATCATAGCAAAAGAAAATGCCATTAAGCGTTCACTCTCCATTTGGTGTTCCCCAACCCCCAGCAACTACCAGCTTGCTTTTCTCTCTGCTGCTGCTGCTAAGTCACTTCAGTCGTGTCCGACTCTGTGAGACCCCATAGATGGCAGCCCACCAGGCTCTGCCGTCCCTGGGATTCTCCAGGCAAGAACACCGGAGTGGGTTGCCATTTCCTTCTCCAGTGCGTGAAAGTGAAAAGTGAAAGTGAAGTTGCTCAGTCGTGTCCGACTCTTAGCAACCCCATGGACTCTAGCCTACCAGGCTCCCTCTGTCCATGGGATTTTCCAGGCAAGAGTGCTGGAGTGGGTGCTATTGCTTTTCTCTCTATGGTTTCACTTACTTGAGTATTGAATATAAATGGAATCATACAATACGTAACCTTTTATGTCTGGCTGCTTAGTGGTTTTGAGGTGCATCCAAATGTAGCATGTGTCAGTGCTTCCCTTTTTGGCTGAGTGATATCCCATTGTATGAATATACCATATTTAGCTTATCTGTTCATCCACTGATGGATGTTTGAATTGTTTCTACCTTTTGGCTGTTGTGAATAGTGCTGCTGTGAACATTTATGTACAAGAATTTGTTTTCAGTTCTTTTGGTTTTATATCTTGGAGTGGAATTGCTAGATGATACAGTAATTCTATGCTTCACTTTTGGAGGAATTGCCGAACTTTTTTCCATAGCTGGTGATCACTTTATGTTCCCAACAGTTGAATTTTGTTTTTTGTGTTTTTTGTTTTTGTTTTTTTTTTTTACAAAATATTAAGTGGAATCTCATTGTGATTTTGGATTACATTTCCCTAATGACTAGTGATATTGGGCTTCTTTTCATGTGCTTGTTGGCTGTTTGTATATCTTTTCTGGAAAAGTGTCTCTTTGAGACCTTTGCCCAGTTTATAATTGGGTTGTCTTTTTGTTGTTGGGTTGTCAGACGTCTTTATGTATTCTGAATATTAGACCTTTATCAGATACATGATTTGAAAATATTTTCTCCCTTTTTTGGATTTTTTTTTGCTTTCTTTATAGTGTTCTTTGTTGCACAGAAGTTTAATTTTGATAAAGTCCAATTTATCTATTATTTCTTTTGTTGCTTATGCTTTTGGCGTCATATCTAAGAATCCATTGGCAAATCTGAGGTTTTGTAGATAACCTCCAAGGTTATGTAGTGTTGATCCACTGATGGATGTTTGAATTGTTTCTACCTTTTGGCTGTTGTGAATAGTGCTGCTGTGAACATTTATGTACAAGAATTTGTTTTCAGTTCTTTTGGTTTTATATCTTGGAGTAGAATTGCTAAATGATATAGTAATTCTGTGCTTCACTTTTTGAGGAATTGCCAAACATTTTTCCATAGCTGCTGACCACTTATGTTCCCAACAGCAGTATACTAGGGTTGGCAACCATTAGGTGCCCTAATGGTTTTATTGTTTTAGTTTTTACACTTATGTTTTTGATCCTCGTTGCAATTTTTGTATATGGTGTTAGGAATGGATCCAACTTTATTCTTTTGCATGTGGCCGTTTAGTTGTTTCAGCATCATTGTTGAAATGACTGTTCTTTCTCAGTCCTGACACCTTTGTTTAAAATCAGTTGACTATAGATAGGTGAATTTATTTCTGTATTCTTGGTTCTATTTCATTGATGTATATGTCTGTCATTATGCCAGTACAGTGCTGTTTTGATTAGTATTGTGTTGACTTGATTTTCATTTATCAGACCACCTTTACATACCTTGGGTAAATACCACTTGTTCCTGGTGTATAAATCTTTTTCTAAAAAATTATTTTAATTATGAAATATACATAATATAAAATTCACTATCTTAACCATTTTAAGGTCATTCACCTTGTTTTACAGCTGTCACTACTGTCCCTCTCCAGAACTCTTTCTGTCTCGTGAAACTGGAACTCTCTATCTACCCTTTAAGTAATAACTTCCCATCTCCCTCCTCCTCGAGTCTCTGGCATTCACCCTTCTACTTTCTGTTTCTATGAATTTGACTGCTCTTGGTACCTTATATAAGTGGAGCCACACAATATTTGTCCTTTTGTCACTAGCTTGTTTTACTTAACATAATGTCTTTAAGGGTCATGCGTGTTACAGCATGTGTCAGAATTTCTTTCCTTTTTAAGTAAGTAAAGTCGCTCAGTCGTGTCCGACTCTTTGTGACCCCGTGGACTGTAGCCTACCAGGCTCCTCCCTCCATCGGATTCTCCAGGCAAGAGTACTGGAGTGGGTTGCCATTTCCTTCTCCAGGGGATCTTCCCAACCCAGGGATCGAACCCAAATCTCCTGCATTCCAGGCAGACGTTTTAACCTTTGAGCCACCAGGGAAGCCCAGGATAACTAGTATTCCATTATATGAATATATCACATTTTATCTGTTAATCTGTTGATGAACACTTGGGTTACTTCCACCCCTCGACTACTGTGAATAATGCTCCTATGAACATGGGTGTACAAATTTCTCTTTCTTTGAGTTTTTGCTTTCAGTTTTTTTGGGTATATTCCCAGAAGTAGAATTGCTAGACCAGATTAGCTTTACTAATACATTTGACTCTTGAATAACATGTGTTTGAACTGAACAGGGCTACTTATATGTGGGGTTTTTTTTTTTTTCCCCAATAAGTCTGAACCACAGTATTACATAATGTACAGTTGGTCAAATCCATGGATGCAGAACAATGCATGTGGAACTGTGGATACAGAGAACTGACTGTAAAGTTATATGTGGAATTTTAACCATGTAGGGGTCATTGCTCCCACCCCCTCTTTGTTCAAGGGTATTTTGTTAAGGATTCTTTTCTCTATAATGTTTATATATATGTTATATATATATAAGGGATATTGGTCTATAATTTTCTTGTGATGTTATTATCTGGCTTGGGATCAGGGTAATACTGGTCTCAGAATAAGTTAAGAAGTATTTCCTCCTCTTTCATTTTTTGGAAGACTTTGAGAAGGATTGGTGTTATTTTTTCTTTAAATGATTGGTAGATTTTGCCAAATTATGCAGTTCTGGGCTTTTCTTTGCTGAGAGTTTTATGATTACTGATTTAACTTCTTTAGTTTTGTTATAACTTTGTTAAATTAACATTTGTTGAGTGGAGCACAGAAAACCACAAGAGAAATTGAAATAGAGACGTTTGTTACTCATAGATTCTAGAGGAATTATAGAGAAGGCTTTGAAGTGGCCACATGGGGAGGTCAAGGCAGAGCACAGACAGGGAAATGGAGGATCTGGGACACATGTCTTTATTAGAGTCTGTGTGTAGAGTGCTTTGGGGTTCCTGGGCTTGGGCTGGGTTGTTCAGTTCAAACCAGAAGAGCAGGGTTTTGGTAAGCTCCGTGGGGAATTTTATCTAAGGGGCATGTAGAGCATACAGGTCCTGGGAAGAAGGGGAGACTGTTGATCACAAGTATTAACAGAATCTACGTTTGCTTGTAACTCTGCAGCCTGCAATCTAGGGCATGCACTTCCCTGAAGAGGGGTCTAGTGTTGGTGGAAGGTCCCTAAAGGCTGCTTGGCCAAACAAAATGGCTGCCAAGGCAGTGGTACCATGGAGTAGCCTAGCTAAACTCTTTGACAACTTGTAGATCTGTCCAGATTTTCTGTTTTTTTCCTGAATAGCTTTTGGGAGTTTCTGTTTTTCTAGGAATTTTCATTTTATTTAGGTTCCCTGATTTGTTGGCATACAATTGTTCATCAGTTCAGTTCAGTAGCTCAGTCATGTCCGACTCTTTGCAACCCATGGACTGCAGCACGCCAGGCTTCCCTGTCATCACCAACTCCAGGGGCTTGCTCAAACTCATGTCCATCGAGTCAGTGATGCATTGGTGATGCCATCTAACCATCTCATCCTCTGTTGTCCCCTTCTCCACCTGTCTTCAATCTTTCCCAGCGTCAGGGTCTTTTCCAGTGAGTCAGTTCTTCACATCAGGTGGCCAAAGTATTGGAGTTTCAGCTTCAGCGTCAGTCCTTCCAATGAATATTCAGGACTGATCTCCTTTAGGATGGACTGTTTGATCTCCTTGCAGTCCAAGGGACTCTCAAGAGTCTTCACCAACACCACAGTTCAAAAGCATCAGTTCTTTAGTGCTCAGCTTTCTTTACAGTCCAACACTCACATCCATTCATGACTACTAGAAAAACCATAGCTTTGACTAGACGGACCACTGTTGGCAAAGTAATGTTTGTCTACATTGATCATAGCTTTTCTTCGAAGGAGCAAGCGCCTTTTAATTTCATGGCTGCAGTCACCATCTGCAGTGATTTTTGGAGCCCAAAGTTTCTCACTGTTTCCATTGTTTCCCCATCTATTTGCCATGAAGTGATAGGACCGGATGCCATGTTCTTAGTTTTCTGAATGTTGAATTTTAAGCCAGCCTTTTCACTCTCCTTTCATGTTCATCAAGAGGCTCTTATAGTATTCTTCTATAATTAATATTTTCTGTCTTTATAAGATTAATGGTAATGTTCTCACTTTCATTCCTGATTTTAGTGATTGGAGTGTTCTCTCCTCTTTTCTTGGTTGGGCTGGCTTAATGTTTGTCAGTTTTATTGGCCCTTTTCAGAGAACTGTTAGTTTTATTGATTTTTCTCTATTGTTTTTTATTCTGTATTTCATGAAAAGGGTTAGTTGCTCAGTCGTGTCCGTCTCTGTGACCCCATGGACTGTAGCCCACCAAGCTCCTCTGTCCATGGAATTATCCAGGCAAGAATACTGGAGTGGGCTGCCATTCTCGTGTCCAGGGGATCTTCCCGACCCAGGGATTGAATCTGGATCTTCGTGTTGCAGACAGGTTCTTTACCATCTGAGCCACCAGGATCTCTGCCCTAATCTTTATTATTTGCTTCCTCCTTACTTTGGGTTTAGATTTTCTTTTTATTGTTCCTTAAGGTGGAAGATCCAGCGGATGTTGGCAATTTGATCTCTGGTTCCTCTGCCTTTTCTAAAGCCAGCTTGAACATCAGGGAGTTCCCGGTTCACGTATTGCTGAAGCCTGGCTTGGAGGATTTTGAGCATTACTTTACTAGCATGTGAGATGAGTGCAATTGTGCGGTAGTTGGAGCATTCTTTGGCATTGCCTTTCTTTGGAATTGGAATGAAAACTGACCTTTTCCAGTCCTGTGGCCACTGCTGAGTTTTCCAAATTTGCTGGCAGATTGAGTGCAGCACTTTCACAGCATCATCTTTCAGGATTTGAAACAGCTCAACTGGAATTCCATCACCTCCACTAGCTTTGTTCGTAGTGATGCTTTCTAAGGCCCACTTGACTTCACATTCCAAGATGTCTGGCTCTAGATTAGTGATCACATCATCATGATTATCTGGGTCGTGAAGATCTTTTTTGTACAGTTCTTCCGTGTATTCTTGCCACCTCTTCTTAATATCTTCTGCTTCTGTTAGGTCCATACCATTTCTGTCCTTTATTTCTGTCCTTTATCCATGAAATGTTCCCTTGGTATCTCTAATTTTCTTGAAGAGATCTCTAGTCTTTCCCATTCTGTTGTTTTCCTCTATTTCTTTGCATTGATCACTGAAGAAGGCTTTCTTATCTCTTCTTGCTATTCTTTGGAACTCTGCATTCAGGTGCTTATATCTTTCCTTTTCTCCTTTGCTTTTCGCCTCTCTTCTTTTCACAGCTATTTGTAAGGCCTCCCCAGACAGCCATTTTGCTTTTTTGCATTTCTTTTCCATGGGGATGGTCTTGATCCCTGTCTCCCGTACAATGTCACGAACCTCATTCCTTGAGTGAACTCTGGGAGATGGTGATGGACAGGGAGGCCTGGCGTGCTGCGATTCATGGGGTCGCAAAGAGTCGGATACGACTGAGCGACTGAACTGAACTGAACTGAAGGTGGAAGATTACGTTACTGATTCGAACTCTCTCTCCTTTTTCTTCTTTTTAATGTAAATATTTACAACTGCACTTTTCACTCTGAGCACTTTTTCACTGTATCCTTTGTTTTGATATGTTGTATTTTTATACAATGTAGCATTTAATAATTTACCTTATGATTTGTTCTTTGACCCCATATTTAAGAGTATGATGTTTACTTTGTAGTTTGTGAATTTTCCAAATTTCCTTTTGTTACTGATTTTTAGTTTCATTCCATTGTGGTCAGAGAGATGTTTTGTGTGATTTCAGTGTTTAGAAATCTATTGAGATTTTTTGGTGACAACATATGGTCTATCCTAGAGAATATTCTTTGTGCATTTGAGGATATTTGTATGGTTGTTGTTGAGTGGAGCATGCTATATATATCTGTTAGGTCTAGTTGATTTATAGTATTGTGGATGTTTTTTGTTTCCTTCTTTTCTCTTTTTTATGGTTGTGCTATCCATTGTTAAAAGTGGGATGTTGACTTCTGCTATTTCTCATTTTAGTTTTTGTAGTTTTGACTTCATATGTTTTGTTATATGTTGTTAAGTCCATATATGTTTATAATCATTTATATTTTCTTGATCCTTTTAAAACTGCATAATGTCTGTTTTGGTCACTTGTTTTGATTTAATGTCTATTTGTCTGATATTAGTTTACACATGCCAGCTCTCTTTTGGTTACTACTTACATAGACTATCTTTCCATCCCTCCATTTTCAACCTATTTGTGTTTTTGATTCTAAAGTGCATCTCTTGTAAATAGCATATTGTGGATCATTAAAAAGAAAATCCATTTTGCCAATCTCTGCCTTTTGATTGTAGTGTTATTTAATTCATTAACACTTACTGTAATTACAGGTGGAAGGACTTCTGCCATTCTTTGATTTGTTTTCTTATTTCTTTTTGTTCCTCATTTCTTCCATTACTACCTTCTTTTGTATTAGTTATTTTCTCATGTAACATTTGAGCCCTTTCTCATTTCTTTCACATGCATCTTTTAGTTATTTTCTTAGTGGCTGCTCCAAGGATTATAGTTAACATCTTAATTTGTAAGTTTAGCTAGTTATTACTAGTTTTAGTATTATATAAAACTTTTCTTCTCTATGGGCTCTGTTCCCCCATTTTTATCATCATGTTACATCTTTATTATTGTGTCCCCATAAAGGTAGATTTATAATGATTGCTTCATTTATTTGCCAATTGATTGATATTAAATACTAAACCACTCGTACATTCTTAAAATAATTTCAGTCAAAATGAAGTTTTGTTGTTTTATCCTTATAATGTATTTCTGGTTCAACTTTCTAATGTTTTTCTAAGGATTTTTGTGTCTGTAATCGTGAGGATATTGACTTATAATTATGTGTGTGTGTCTGTGTGTGTGTGAGAGAGAGATAAGGGTTAGTGTCAGTCACGTGGTTGGAAATTGTTCCTTTCTACTCTGTTTCAGGAGTTTGTACTAAATTGATGATATTTCTTAAACATTTGATATAATTCAGTGAAGCAACCTGGACCAAGACTATTTTTGTGGAAAGATTTTTCAATTACTCATTCACTTAAAAATAGTTATAGAGTTATTACTCAGCTATTATTCATCAATTTTGGCATGTTGTAGTTTTTCAAGGAATTTGTCTAATTAATCTAAGTTCTCAAATTTGTTAGCATGAAGTTCTTCCTAATATTCTCCTAATAAACTTTTAATATCTACAGCAATGTAATTTTTAGAAAATGCTTATATTAACATTATAGGAAGCATTTATACAGTGCTTATACATACCTTTGATTTTTCAAATATTAGTTCTTTTAAGTCCCATGACAATTTGTGAGGTAGATAGTATTATCATCTCCATGTTATAGATGAGAAACCAAAGTTAAACTGAAGTTAGGTGCATTGCTCAAGGTTACAGAACTGGTGTGTTAAGGGTTTAAATTGTAATCCAGGTGGTCTGGGTCCAGAGTCCTTTTTTCTTAACTGCTATTTATTTTGCTTTTCTGAATTGCCAGATAGCTGTTCTGTTCTTCTTAAGGAATTGTGCTGTGTTAGCTGTAGAAACCATCCTTGCTCCCAACACCTTAACACTACTGAGTGGAAATATTTGTTTCAGGTATTCCTATTTAAAACTTGGAATGCCTTTTCTCCCATAAAAACATTACATATGTTGGCTAGGCATACTTGAAATATTATCGTTAATACTCTTCTTCAGCCACATAATATGTTAAAAAGACTTCTGGGGTTTCGCTGGGAAGTTCACCAAAATTTATAATGTGAAACATTGTTTCTGTGGGAAAATATTAGAAGAAATTTATTTTAAATTCACTTGCCTAAAATGTTAAACTTCAATTATGTAAAGTGTTTCTTAATTTTTTTCTAATTTCTTAATGATTTGAACCTACTGAGTTACTATTAAATCATAATTAAAAAAACAAACATCATGATTAATTTGGACATGTATTTTGTTTTACTTTGATTAATTTGTTGATCAATATCTTTTAGGGTTATTCAAATGCTCAGAAGAATATTCTTCTTCAGGTGGATCAGAACTGTGTTCGCAATTCTTATGATGTCTTCTCTTTGCTGCGGTAAGAAACGTCTTAGAGTCCTCTTGCATTTTCTAAAGAATCTTCCTCATTCTGAGTTTGTGACATTTCAGTGTGAGGAAACATATGGGAGCTTTAGAAGCTGTTACTCAGACTTAGCATTTTTTAGTGAGAGGTTCATAAATTTTGTAGCTAGTTATTTAAGTTTATCTCTTTTACAAAGCCTTTCAAATGCCATTTTTTTCTTGTGGACAGTGGGAGAGAATGATTGGAAGCTAGTGATCTTAAAGTAGGGACATGAGCTGTTTCCGGTCTTCTGCACTATAAAGAGTAGAAACCAGAGGTATAAAATTTAGACTTATCAAAATTTTAACAATGATGCCATTACGTAGAAAAGCCGTCCAATAGCCCTAGACATAGCTTAGAGTTTTGACCTGCTGTAAAAGAATCATGTTTGGCAAGTCAAAGAGCTTTGCGTGAAGCTCATATGTTCAGAGGCTTAACTGCCTCAGCTCTGTATTTTCCTAATGTCTGGGCTTAATTTTGTAAGATTTTTAAATTTGGTTTTAATTTTCAGTGTGGTAGATCATCAAGGACATTTTCCCAGGAGGCAGGCTACCAAAATAAATGCAGTTTAAAATAAAGTTAACAGTGACACTCAACCTATGTTCACCCTACTCAGACAGATGGTTCATTGAAACTCGATTTTGGCAGTCTTTTCCTAATGTTTATATAACACATCATAAATTTCAGACCATTAGACATCCTCTATATATCTGCTGGAGGAAGAGTCCAGAAAGATGATTGGACCCTTGTCCAATTGGATGGCTGTTTATTTTGTAAACGTTGTTA
This sequence comes from Cephalophus harveyi, assembly GCA_006410635.1. NCBI lineage: Eukaryota > Metazoa > Chordata > Mammalia > Artiodactyla > Bovidae > Cephalophus > Cephalophus harveyi. The sequence continues at coordinate 835,014 of SJYT01057612.1, read as the reverse complement.
AATGAGCCTTTCCTTTGCAAATCTTGAATCTTGTTATACAGAATGATGGAGACTTTGGTCACATGGACTATATAAATTGCTCTTAGGAGACAATGATTTCAACTAAAGTAACCACACACATTTGATGTCTTTTCATTTTTACCTGAGAGATACTTTGACTTCTTAGGATATGTACCAGAATGGACAGAATTTAGTAATTGAATGGTAGAGATAGAAAACAAGTTGTGTCAAAATATATAACTCTTATTTTTGAGCCTGTTCAGTTTGGATTACATTGAGTTTTAAGTATTGAAAAGAGGGAGGCACAGAAATAGTTTGAATTGTGAGTAAGCCACTAATATTTCTTGGCCTATTTTCCTCAGTAAAATGAGAGTTATAGATACTATTATGTTTAAAGATACTTGAAGTGTGAGATTTTATTATGTTGTTAGAGAAATCAGTGAAGTTAAAAGCAAAAGGAATACAGAGTCAGTGAGAAGAAGAGAATTTGGGAAAGGTAGTATCATAGAATCTTAGAAAATAGAAATTTAAGGGGTATTGAAGGCCCTGGTGGCTTAGAGGGTAAAGCGTCTACCTGCAGTGTGGGAGACCGGGGTTCGATCCCTGGGTTGGGAAGATCCCCTGGTAAAGGAAATGGCAACCCACTGCAGTACTCTAGCCTGGAAAATCCCATGGACAGAGGAGCCTGGTAGGCTACAGTCCATGGGGTCACAGAGAATCAGACACAACTGAGCAACTTCACTTTCCTTTCCTGAAGGCTCTGTACAGTAATGATCCAGGAGAATAAGAGCTGAAGAAAGACTGTGGAATCTTGGGAATCAGCTTGGTATAGTGGAGAATGTGTTGACTGACTTGCCTGTGACTTTAATTATCCTTGATTTATCCTAGTTCATTTAACCTCTTTGATGTTCTAAAACATAGAAGCAGTGGTATTACAATTTGTTTAATTTAGAAGCATTTTCACATCTATTACCTTTTTCTCCTAGAAGTTTTCTGTGTTCCCACATCAGGGATCAGCTTTTATCTTCCATGTAGAAGCTGAGGCCAAGGGGCAGTCAGTTACTTATCAGTACTTAGCTGAGGGGACACACACCAAGTAAGAGCCAGACTGGAGATTGGTATGAAGGTTTTCTGGCAAACAAAATTTGCAAACCCTTTTCACGCTCTGACTTATTCTAGACTGTGCCTAAAATGTTAAACTTCAATTATGTAAAGTGTTTCTTAATTTTTTTCTAATTTCTTAATGATTTGAACCTACTGAGTTACTATTAAATCATAATTAAAAAAACAAACATCATGATTAATTTGGACATGTATTTTGTTTTACTTTGATTAATTTGTTGATCAATATCTTTTAGGGTTATTCAAATGCTCAGAAGAATATTCTTCTTCAGGTGGATCAGAACTGTGTTCGCAATTCTTATGATGTCTTCTCTTTGCTGCGGTAAGAAACGTCTTAGAGTCCTCTTGCATTTTCTAAAGAATCTTCCTCATTCTGAGTTTGTGACATTTCAGTGTGAGGAAACATATGGGAGCTTTAGAAGCTGTTACTCAGACTTAGCATTTTTTAGTGAGAGGTTCATAAATTTTGTAGCTAGTTATTTAAGTTTATCTCTTTTACAAAGCCTTTCAAATGCCATTTTTTTCTTGTGGACAGTGGGAGAGAATGATTGGAAGCTAGTGATCTTAAAGTAGGGACATGAGCTGTTTCCGGTCTTCTGCACTATAAAGAGTAGAAACCAGAGGTATAAAATTTAGACTTATCAAAATTTTAACAATGATGCCATTACGTAGAAAAGCCGTCCAATAGCCTTAGACATAGCTTAGAGTTTTGACCTGCTGTAAAAGAATCATGTTTGGCAAGTCAAAGAGCTTTGCGTGAAGCTCATATGTTCAGAGGCTTAACTGCCTCAGCTCTGTATTTTCCTAATGTCTGGGCTTAATTTTGTAAGATTTTTAAATTTGGTTTTAATTTTCAGTGTGGTAGATCATCAAGGACATTTTCCCAGGAGGCAGGCTACCAAAATAAATGCAGTTTAAAATAAAGTTAACAGTGACACTCAACCTATGTTCACCCTACTCAGACAGATGGTTCATTGAAACTCGATTTTGGCAGTCTTTTCCTAATGTTTATATAACACATCATAAATTTCAGACCATTAGACATCCTCTATATATCTGCTGGAGGAAGAGTCCAGAAAGATGATTGGACCCTTGTCCAATTGGATGGCTGTTTATTTTGTAAACGTTGTTAAATGAGCCTTTCCTTTGCAAATCTTGAATCTTGTTATACAGAATGATGGAGACTTTGGTCACATGGACTATATAAATTGCTCTTAGGAGACAATGATTTCAACTAAAGTAACCACACACATTTGATGTCTTTTCATTTTTACCTGAGAGATACTTTGACTTCTTAGGATATGTACCAGAATGGACAGAATTTAGTAATTGAATGGTAGAGATAGAAAACAAGTTGTGTCAAAATATATAACTCTTATTTTTGAGCCTGTTCAGTTTGGATTACATTGAGTTTTAAGTATTGAAAAGAGGGAGGCACAGAAATAGTTTGAATTGTGAGTAAGCCACTAATATTTCTTGGCCTATTTTCCTCAGTAAAATGAGAGTTATAGATACTATTATGTTTAAAGATACTTGAAGTGTGAGATTTTATTATGTTGTTAGAGAAATCAGTAAAGTTAAAAGCAAAAGGAATACAGAGTCAGTGAGAAGAAGAGAATTTGGGAAAGGTAGTATCATAGAATCTTAGAAAATAGAAATTTAAGGGGTATTGAAGGCCCTGGTGGCTTAGAGGGTAAAGCGTCTACCTGCAGTGTGGGAGACCGGGGTTCGATCCCTGGGTTGGGAAGATCCCCTCGTAAAGGAAATGGCAACCCACTGCAGTACTCTAGCCTGGAAAATCCCATGGACAGAGGAGCCTGGTAGGCTACAGTCCATGGGGTCGCAGAGAATCAGACACGACTGAGCAACTTCACTTTCCTTTCCTGAAGGCTCTGTACAGTAATGATCCAGGAGAATAAGAGCTGAAGAAAGACTGTGGAATCTTGGGAATCAGCTTGGTATAGTGGAGAATGTGTTGACTGACTTGCCTGTGACTTTAATTATCCTTGATTTATCCTAGTTCATTTAACCTCTTTGATGTTCTAAAACATAGAAGCAGTGGTATTACAATTTGTTTAATTTAGAAGCATTTTCACATCTATTACCTTTTTCTCCTAGAAGTTTTCTGTGTTCCCACATCAGGGATCAGCTTTTATCTTCCATGTAGAAGCTGAGGCCAAGGGGCAGTCAGTTACTTATCAGTACTTAGCTGAGGGGACACACACCAAGTAAGAGCCAGACTGGAGATTGGTATGAAGGTTTTCTGGCAAACAAAATTTGCAAACCCTTTTCACGCTCTGACTTATTCTAGACTGATGGTTATTGGGTGCATTTAGCATAATGATCAGAGAAGGCAATGGCACCCCACTCCGGTACTCTTGCCTGGAAAATCCCATGGATGGAGGAGCCTGGTAGGCTGCAGTCCATGGGGTCACTAGGAGTCGGACGCAACTGATCGACTTCACTTTCACTTTTCACTTTCATGCATTGGAGAAGGAAATGGCAACTCACTCCAGTGTTCTTGCCTGGAGAATCCCAGGGATTGGGGAGCCTGGTGGGCTGCCGTCTCGGGCTGCACAGAGTTGGACATGACTGAAGCGACTTAGCAGCAGCAGCAGCAGCATAATGATGGAGAAGATTTCTGAAAGTCATAGAGCCCTCCATAAATGCAGAATCATAAAATTAGTTCGGTAGTTGCTCAGTTAATTAACACTGATCTTGCATTGAAATGTCTCTGGGGAGTTTCACTTCTGGAGTGCCTTCTAGATTCCTTAGGTGTGTCAGCAGTTTGAATAACCTTGTTAATAATTGCCTGCTCAACACCTTTATGTAAATCATTTGTAGCTGGTAACACAAATATACTTTTTTCTGAACCAAATCTAATGTCTGTTTATCAAGTAAATTGGCTGAACGTGGAAAGTTACTCTGGAGCTAACTTTAAATTGTACTTGTCAATGTTAATGAGTAAGATGGAACTTTCTTTGCTAATTCACACAGTTAAGAGTAATTGTCATGTATCTGCTCGATTAAAAGTTCTTTTCCCACTGTTCTTTACCATGAGATATATATAAAGTGATTGCAGAGAAGGTTAATGTGGTGCCAGTCAATTTTGTTTATTGTTTCCCCTCCTTTACTCAGGCAACATTGTTCCTGGATGGAGTAATTTTTAAAAATACACCTTTTCCTTTCCTGATGATTTCTTTTTTATTTTTTTAAATTGTTACTTTTTGATCTGTGATTTTATGTGAAAATACAGAGTCTGAATTTTTTAATATGACTTACTCCACAAAATTCTTAGTACTGTTTGGAGTCAGGGTTAGAACCCATGTCTCCTGTTAGTAACTCTCACTGTGTTTTTGTGTTGGTAGCTACTATGAATTGATAATGTCCCACCTTTTATTTGTAAATGTCATACAAAAAAATAGGAAATCTTGACTAAGTAAAGGCTGCTTTTGGAGCATCTGTGACCCATTATAGCCCCTTCTGATGGATGTGTTGTACCACATTTTGTAGGAAAACAATGACCTGAGGTTTTACTCCAACAGTTAGGAATTTAGACTAATTCCAGTGTTACCAAGGAAAGAGCAGCTCTTCCAAATTTACATTCAGTTATGTGTGGTGGTAACTGATTTCTGCTTCCTAACCCTTGGAAATCCCTGGATTAAGCATTAGTTTTCATGTAAGCAGACATTTAATTAGGAGACCCTTTACTTATTGTCACATTTCATACTTTAGGATGCTCACCACAAGGTGTCAATGTTGCTCTTTAACTGGCATTTGAAATTTCCTTTATTTTACAGTTTTGAAGTGAGAAAAGTAGACTTATGAATTATAAGTGAGCCTTTAATTTAGAAGCTAACTTTCCTTCTCTTTTTTATTATTCCTTCTAGGTTAATGAGTCTGTAAACAGCTTTCTCTTTCGGGATCTGTTGATTTTTAAAATGTTTTATTTCTTGCTTACTGTGTTGGTGATGGGGAGTTGTTGAAGGATTGCCTGGAGAGGAGTGGCATGCTCAGGAGAGTACCTTTGATTCTAGCCGTGATGACAGTGTGGAAGAGCCCCGAGGGGCAAGCCTGGAAGCCAGCGGATGGCTTAATCCTGCCTGTCCTCTGGACTCCAAAGATTATTGTTAGTGTTTAAAAACGTTTTTGTTTTGTTTTGTTTTCCCTTTCATACTTTCTCAGAAAGGTAACTATTGTATTGAAGTAAGCGAAATGAATTGTTTTCTCTGAGTATAGTTTTCATTGTATTTTCCTTCTCTTTTGACATGTCCTCCTTTTACCAGTTTAATAAATGGGGATGTGGTGCTGAAACCATGGGCTTTGGTCCTTCATCTAGGTTCCAGTCCTAAACCGCCGAGTTACTTTGGGCAAGTTTCTTAACTTTGGTATGCCTCAAACTGTTCTTGTAAAATGGAGGAAATATTGGTCTCATAGACATATTCTGAGAATTAAAACAGATAGTGTAGATTAAAGATCGTAGGACAGTTACTGGCACATAGTAGACATGCAGTAAATAATAGTCTTCATTTCCCCCTTGACTCTTCCACCTTGAAATTAGCTTTCTTCTCTATGCCAGTGTTCCCTTTATATGTTACTGCTAGGTTTTACAATTTTTGGCATAATTTCCCTTTCTGTACTTGCCATTCTAATGCCTACCACCTCTGTTTTTAGAATTACTTTTGTTAATCCTCTAACAATCATGATAAAAATTGTTTAACATGTGCATGTCTTGTCTCCCTGATGGCACTGAAAACTACTTGAAGGGAGGAGTTGTTTGATGGGGCTGTGTTTTCTCCTCTCCATCTTACTGACATTATGCTGGAGTTACTGTGGATTTTGTTGTGATCCCAGAGCTCTTGGTTCTGTGGATCCTGCATTACTCTCTCTCCCTAAGGACTCTTTTTCTTTACCACAACTTCAACCGCCATAGCCACATGTTAATAGCTCTCAAAACTATGTCTCTAGTTCCAAGTTTTCTTTGGGATTTCTGCTCTGTAGTTTCCAGGGACGAGTAGACTTTCATGTTCTATAGGAACCTCAACCGTAACATGTCTCGCTTAATCTACATACATTGGCTTGATCTTTCTCTTCCTTTTGTTTTCCCTGCTTTCTCTAGTAGTATCATCAGCATCTTAGGCACGCTAGTGAGCATACCCTTGTTTGTTCTCACCTGTTTTCCTGGACTATTTCCTGACCTCTAATCCTCCTACTTTCAGTTTTTCTTTCATGCAATTAATGGATATTATTTTTTAAAATCATTTATTTATTTATGGCTTTGCTGGGTCTTTGTTGTTGTGCAGGCTTTCTCTAGTTGTGGTGATCGGGAGCTCCTCTTCGTTGTGGCATACGGACTTCTAGCGGTGGCTTGTCTTGCTGTGGAGCACAGGCTCTAGGCACACAGGCCCAGTAACTCTCACAAGGGCTTAGCTGCTCCATGGCATGCAGGATCTTCCTGGATCAGGGATCAAACCTATGTCCCCCGTGTTGGCAGGTGGATTCATAACCACTGGACCACCAGGAAAGTCCTAATAGGTTTATTTATTGAGCATTTCCTTTGTGTTAGGAACTATGTTAAGTGATTTATATGAATTGACTCTTTTAATTCTTACAGGAACCCCATGTGGTTAGAAATGTTTATTCCTGTTTATAGATTAGGAAGTTGAGGCGCAAAGCAGTTGAGTAGCTTATCCAAGGTTATACAGGTGCTTCATGTTAGTCGGTATTTAAACCTAGTCTAGCTCCTGAGCTTGTGTTCATAACCAGCATGCTTTACTACTTTATTTTTCACACTGCTTTAGTACAATTCCTCTGCCACATTGCTGCCAGAATGATCAAAGATATATCAGTTTTGTTACTCATTTGGTTTAGAAATCTTTGAGCTCTCACATAGAGGATAAAGTCCTTCCTTCTTAATTTGGTATTCAAAGGACATGGTTCTAAATAGTCTAAAGGAACTAATATTCTTCTTTCAAGTCCTTCTGCTGCTAGTAGCTAGTAGCAACTAGTAGCTAGCCTTTACTGAGCACGTACTGTTGTAATTAGTTCTTCATTGTCTGATTTGCTCTCTGCTTAGCACTCAGAAATTGAGACCTCCTTTAGACAAGAATCCTCTTTTTGTTGATCCTTGTATTAGTCCTATGATGGTTACATATCACTTATATTTAGCAGATAAGAAATGCTGTTTTAATTGATCAATTCAAGCTGTTCTTCAGGTTATAGGGAACTGGGTTCTGTTGTTCCTCTTTCTGGTTTGTACCTGGTAAAATGAGAGTTGTAAAAAATTTCTCGACCATTATCAAAAAAGTGTTGAAAATACAGTCAGGTCCATAAGGATTCAGCTGCCTCTTTTCTTTCTGCTACTGCCTTCAACATAACAATTTCAGGCTTTTTGGTGACTTATGGTCTTATTCCTTATGCAGATTCTTTGGGGAAGATCTTTATCTGGTAAGTTGTTGCCATATCCCCACCCCCCACTTTGATAAAAAATACTTTCTCCTACAGAATTTCAGTTATAGAAGGGAAATGCTCATATCAAATAAATTATTGTTGCTGTAATGTTTAGAAAACGGGGAGGATGACATGTGTAAGGGTGTAACTGTTTATGATCTTTAAGTTTTGAATGCGATGACCAACTTTTAAGTTGCACAGAGTTTTCTCCTCTCTCCCCTCCTAATGATGTCTCTCCCCTCCTAATGATGTCTCTCCCTAAGAGGTAAGCACAAGTGTAGAGAATATAATTAAGAACCTGATTGTAAGCAAAAGATGTCACAAAATTTATGTCCTAAGATTCGTATAGTTTTCTGTTCTTGGTAGACACTAGACCCAGTGTCTGTGTGCTCATTTTTGATAAATGAGGGGAATTAAGAGGATTACTGTTAAGGTAGACACACTGACAGCAAGGAGAAGCAGAATCTGGCAGTTTGCTCTATGTGTGCTTTACTCTTTGTTTCTGGAGTGTAACTGAATGGCAAATCATATTAGCTACTGTGCTATCTTTATACTCACTATGTTTGGATTTGTAAATAGCCCTCTGTCACTACTTCGTATAAAAGGAGGGCAGGGAGAAATAGAAATAGCCCAGCTGTGAAGAGAGAGAGACTAAGTGAAGAAAGGCATAGCTAGCATCTCTTTTCTCTGTGTGAGCAGCTTTACCCAAGTACAGCTCCATACTGTAGTTCCTGACTGAAGTTAATAATGAGAATTATTAACTGTCCCATGTTAGTTTTCACTAATGCTCTCTCCATTTAACACACGAGGACACTGAGGCTTAGATCAGTGTGTGTCTAGCACCACAAGATAAGTAAGTATTAAAGCAGGTTTGAATGAAGAGTGCGTGTGCGTTCTTCCATTATACTATGTTGATACCAAACCATCAGTGGAATATAAAGTAGTCCTTGTTAAAGTCTATGTAAGAGAGCAGTGATATGTGACAAGATTTAGGAAGGTTTTTAATCAAAATTTAAAAAGTTAGATATTAAAAAATGTTTAAGTATTTAATGTAAGTTTTAAACAAAATTGGTATTTATGTATAATAGCACATTTTATTTTTATTCATCTTTCTATATACACACACACAGAAAGGCACCTATATACTTACAAAAATACTGATAGAATTTTAAACAAAGTCTGGAGTAATTTGTTTTTAGTTTTTGGCTTGTCGTCTTCTTTAAACTCTTTCCCTTACTACCAGAACCACCAGTTGTAGACTGAATGTTTGTGGCCCCCCACCCCCACCCCAGACTGACACTTTGAAACCTAATCCCCAGATGTGGGGGCCTTTGGGTGATGATTAGGTCATGAAGGCAGAGACCCCATAGATGGGATTAGTGCCCTTATAAAAGGCCCTAGGGAGACCCCGTCCCTTTCTCCATGTGATGTAGTGAAAAGGTAACTGTGAACCAGGAAGCAGGCTCTCACCAGATACCAACCAAACTGGTGCCTTGATCATAGACTTCTGAGCCCCAGAACTGTGAGAAATACATTTCTGTTTATAATTTACCTTGTCTGTGGTATTTTGTTACAACAGCTTGAACTGAATAAGATAGGATCCAAACACAGAACACACGTTGACATGACCCCAGTCACTTGTGTACCCATATTAACAGTCTGTCGTGTATCTATTTCATATTTTTTCCTATGATCTCTATGTATAGGTCATAGATATCACTATGTGCATAATTATGTATATCTGTTTTTAATTGCTATTTGACAAAATTGGAGTGGATATTGTATGCTTAACTCTATCTTTTGTTTTCTTGTTTACCATTCCATGTACAAATCTCTTCAGTTCACTGTTTTAATGATTTCTTAATAGTCCATGGTGAGGTGTACTATATTTTTCAGTCATCACCCTATGGATAGACATTTAATATTTACTTTGGCTCTGTTTTTTTATTTGTTCATTTTGCCATTATCTGCAATACTGGAGTAAGTATCTATATATGTATATATTTTTATATTTGTGATGTTTTTGTTTCTATGTATTAAATTTCTAGGAGTAGAGTTTCTAATTCAAAGGACATGTATAATTTTAATTTTAGGAAATAGCATACTGTTTCCCCAAAGAGTACGTATAATATGTGACTTTCCTCTTTACCTTGAAGCCCTGCTGGCCATGGGTATCATCTTTTTTCGTGTTATTTTTATTAATTTGATGAGTACAGCACCTCAGTGTTACTTTAATTTTTATGAATTTCAGTACCAGTGCTTAGTCTGAGCTACAAGTGAAAGTGAATATCCTGGATTTGTTAGCCATCCAGTATTCTTCTGTGAATTTACCTATTCTTAATATTTTACCTATCTTTTTAATTGAGTTGCTTGTGTTTTTTCATATAATTTTGCAAGTCCTTGGTATTTTTTCCAAATTGCTCAGTTGCGTCTTGAGTTAGTATACTTTATACAAAATGTTTATATTTATTATATAATTTTGGTTTTCCTTGGATGACTTCTGGGCACTCTGTCTTGGTTTGAGAAGTATCTCTCTTTTTTAAAAAAATAGATATTTTTTACATTGGAGTATAGTTGCCTTATTAGAAGCCTTTCTTCTGTCTTAGTTCTATGTACATTTTCTAAGTTTTCTTTGGAGGTTTATATTATTTTATATTTAAAATTAAATCTCTAATACAATTTGGAATTATTCTTAAATATATTGTGTAGATATTCCATATATTGAGATAGAAATTCACTTTCTTTACAGATGAGTGTCCAGTTGTGCCACTAACTTCTTTTTCTTACTGAATTTAGGTACCACCTTTGTCATACTAAAAGCTCATATAAGCTGGGGTTCATTTCTGGGCTCCCTTTTTCTTCTGATCCTTTTGTGTAGTTCTTTGCCGATTTCAGATTAATTACAGTGGGTTTTTGGTCTCCTAATACCAAGGAAGGCAAGTACCCCTCTCGCTACTCTTCTTTTTCATACTATTTTTGGCTGTTCTCAGAACTTTATTCTTCCATATGAACATTAAGGCTATTTAATCCTATTCTTAAAAAAAAAAAAAAAAAACTTTCTTGAATTCTAACGGGAATTTTTATATTCATTGACTTTTTATATTTGGTGAGAGCTGTCATTTTTTATGGGGGCTTCCCTGATAGCTCAGTTGGTAAAGAATGCAGGAGATCCCAGTTCGATTCCTGGGTCGGGATGATCTTCTGAAGGGGTAGGCTACCCACTCCAGTATTCTGGCCTAGAGAATTCCATGGACTGTATAGTCCATGCGGTCGCAAAGAGTCATTTTTATGTTAGTATTCCCATCCAAGACATGATATGTCTTATATTTGTTCAAATTTTATTTCAACCCTTTGGTAAGATTTTATAGTTCTCTTTATATGGTCATGTGCCTTTCCATTAAGTTTGTTCTTGCTGCTGCTGCTGCTGCTGCTGCTAAGTCGCTTCAGTCGTGTCCGACTGTGTGCGACCCCACAGATGGCAGCCCATCGGGCTCCACCATCCCTGGGATTCTCCAGGCAAGAACATTGGAGTGGGTTGCCATTTCCTTCTCCAAAGTTTGTTCTTAGGTATGCTATAGTTTTTACACAATTCTTTAATAAAATGTTTTCCATTTCCATTCTTGGTATACTCATTTCTGTTATAGGGAAAAACTGTAATTTTTAAAAAGTCATATTCAGTGATGGTATCAAGTTAGTTTTTCTTGTTTAAGGAAAGATCTCTGATTTTCTTGGCCATATAACTCATTATTAATAAAAGGATAGATTTATCTGTTCTTTTGCAATATTTATACTGTTTTCTTGTCTTTACTGCATTTACTACACCTTTTAGAACTTTAAAATTAATGTGGAAATGTAATGGAAGTAGTGAGCAGTTTAGTCCAATTCTTGTTTTAATTAAAAATGATCACTATTTTAC
>SJYT01057612.1:804033-823393 GCA_006410635.1 Cephalophus harveyi | reverse complement strand
TCAGAATATTTTCTGTTAATTTTGGAAAATCTTTTAGATAATTCGTCCTATTTAACTTTTTAAAGCAATAGATGCTGAATTTTTGGAATTGCCTTTAATATTTATTAATGTTATATGTTTTTCTTTAAAGTTGCAAAAAGGTATGTAGATTTCTTGGTATTGTATTACTAATTAGTTATAGATTATTCTTTTGATCATTACTACAAGTGAGATTGATATATAGTACTTATTGTTTTTCAGGGGGGTGGGAAGGAAGGTGTGATAGGTAATCATCTTTCGTGAGATCCTGAAATTGAATTGGGAAGCTTTTCATCTTTTTCTGTTATCCTCCTTTGTAAAATGGTGATAATAACCTCATTGGGTTGTTGGGAGATTAAGTGAATTAATATCAAGTGCTTACTTAGTACAGTGCCCAAATTAGTTAATACTTTATTTGTTAGCTATTAGAATCATAATCAACTGAAACATATTAAATGATTTGGGGGATTTTTAATTCTTTAAAGGTTTGTTAGAGAATTTAGCTATTAAGTCATCTAGTTCAGGTGACTTGTATGATGATAAATCTGACTCTCATACTTCTGGTGCTATTTGCTCTCTTTTATCCTACTTCTCTGTGGTTTATTCTTGATAGTTTATTTTTTGCTAGGAAACCATGTACTTCCTCTAGATATTTAAATTTATTGCTGAAACAGCACATATAGTTTTATTTTGTAATTCTTTTAATCATTTCAGCAATTTACAGCAGATTTTCTAATTAAGCCCAGAAACCAGTTAGAAATTTAGTTATATTATTGAACAGGATGCTTTCTAATGCAGAAGTTGAATGCTTTTTTGTGTGTGAACTGAAACAAAATATTTGATATACTTTTTGTCTTTAAAATATTTCTCAGAATGAGAACGGAGAACACAGACCAATACATCAGTTCAGTTCAGTCGCTCAGTCGTGTCCGACTCTTTGCGACCCCATGAATCGCAGCACGCCAGGCCTCCCTGTTCATCACCATCTCTCGGAGTTCACTCAGACTCACGTCCATCGAGTCCATGATGCCATCCAGCCATCTCATCCTCGGTCATCCCCTTCTCCTCCTGCCCCCAATCCCTCCCAGCATCAGAGTCTTTTCCAGTGAGTCAACTCTTCACATGAGGTGGCCAATACATAAGTGTAGGGAATTTAGAGCTCTAGTTTATATTTTGTCCCCAGCATATATAGCACCAGCCTAACTCAGAGTAGATGCTAGTAAATATTTGTTAACTGAATGAATGATAAATTATTAAATGAATGCATGAAATATAATCCAATTGGATAATCACTGAATAATAGGTAGATTTTTGGAGGAATTTTTTTAAATGGTAGTTTTAAGTCACCATTTCTAAGATAATACTAATCTTGGATATGTTCCTCCACAATTATAGTATATATTTACTATAAAACATCTAAATACTTCATTGTAGACAAAGTGCTTGCTAATGAAAGTCCCATAAAGGCGTTGTGTGTGGTAAATTAACTAGTTTATTGAATGAATTAACCAGTAGTCATGAGTTACTATATGTCTTATGGTCTTTAACGAGGACCTTTTGTAGGCTGTTCATGCTGCTAAGCCCATTTTCTCTAGTGGACTGAATGTTCAACAGAGGTAGCAACACAATAGATAAAATAAATGAGCCTCCCCAAAATAATGTTCAGAATTTCTGGCTTGGAGCAGTAGCCAGATTCATTCAGGTATTGTTAGAATGGTGAAAGAGGCATATAAAATCAGTATAAAGAGGTAAGGATCATCCTTTGAGGGCAGTTAAATATATGAATAGTCTTCTGCCCAAGAGATGTTCTCTGTCCCTGCCTCTGTCCTTCAGTTCTGGCTTGATTTCACAGGGTTACTTTACTAAGACTGCTTTGTTTAAGATGTCACTGCAAATTAAAGCTCTACCATCACACCCCTCATAGCTGCCTTGTAACTTCTACTTTCCCATTGGTGCCAGGCATGTTCCAAGGCAGCTTTCCAAGGTTTAGTGATTTCACCCTGATATCTCTGCCAATAAAAATAACCAGTTACCATTAAACACCTACCCCACCCATAACTTGATTTTTACATGCTGTTTTATTAAGAGAACTTATCAGAGATTTTAGGAGAATTAATACATTATGCTCATCAGGATATTACCTGGCCCTTAAAGTAACTTTTATATTAAAAGGTAAGGTGTTTACCTTTGAACAGTATATGAGACTCAGCATGTTTATCTGTTGAGAAGAGTAGCCATTATAATAACCTCATTCTTATGATTCTTTATGGCTGGAAGTACTCCATTGACATGAGAAGCCAGATTCATACTTTGGAAACTTATACTTTAGTAGGACAGATTAACAGAGCAAGCAAGGAGTCTTAGATTCATTGAGAGGGTAATAATAATTTCTAAATGTTTTGTTGGTATTGTAGGAAAAAGTTATAATCCCACTCTTTTCTATGCCTTCACAGGTGATAGGGAAGGAAAATACTATTTGATTATCTCAAATAGGAAAAATACTTAAATGCTAAAAACTTCGCATATATATATTTATAATATTCACAATGCTGTGCTACTGTTATAATTCTGTTTTGCTGGTAAGTGAAATGACAACTTAAAAAGATGAGCTAATGTGTGTTATTCAGAGTCCTGGTCCATTTGATGGCAAAGACCTTTCCAATATATTTCCTCATCTCACGTGGAAGAATTCCTTGAGGCTGCCTAACAGCTCCTATGCCCCTTCTGATAAAATTTCTTTGGAGGTGCACTGGGTGTGAATGGGCCAGACATTTCTCAGTCTTCTGGCCCTGGCACAGTGGAGACTTTCATAATAAGCTCTCCTAAGAGCCTTCAAAGTTCTGTGCCTCTGTGCCTCCCCAGGCTGGAGTGTTAACTAAAATTTGTACGTTCGCTGGTGAGGAGCGTCTCTCTAACTCTGTGACCATGGGCTTCTTCCACTCCTTTTCTTTCAATACAGTGTGGAGTGAGTAGACACAGTGATGTTTCTTTGTTGGTGTTTCTGTTTTCAAGCTCTGAACCATTAAATTCCAACTCTGCAAGAAGCATACTAATTTGAGCAAAATGATTTCTGTGGTAGCATTGTTTTTTGTTTTTTTTTTTAACCTCCAATTCTTTGATTCTAGTGACAGTGTCAAATAAGAACCTTGGAGTAGAATTGACCTTATGGGGAACATATGGGGAGAACGTTTGGAGATTTAAATGTATGAAAAATTTAGTATAAGCCAAGAAATTGACTCAACAGCTCTCAAAAAGGAGTTAAGATTATCTTATGTTGCATTAATTAAACTAAAGTGCCCAGATCAAGCGAAGTAATGGTCTTCCTGGACTTTGTGTTCATTAGGTCATATTTGGAATATTCTGTTTAATTTGAATCCCAGTTTACTTTGACGAGAAAGAGCCAAGGGAGATGGCCAGGGTGAATGAAGGGTTTTTAAATAGTTGAGAATAGAGGATATTTAGCTTGGAGAAGAGGGGACTTTGGGAGTATAGTTGCTGTCTTTAAACTAAAGAGTTATTTAGTTAATTTGGCAAACAGTTGTTGGGTAATAATAGTAAAATAGACATATTTATTGAATATGTACCATCTGTCAGGTAAAGTATTTTATATGCTTTATCTCTTTTATTCGTCAAAGCAAGTGTATGTGATTGGTGTTATTCTTTATTATCCCTATTTTGCTAATGATGACACAGATCCAGAAAGGGAAATTGACCTGCCTAAGGTTGCATTGTGACAGAACCAGCCAGTCAAAGGTTTTCCTCCATTTTCTTTTCTTTCTTCCATGCTGCCTCCCACGTTGTAAAGAATTTGGACTTTTTCTGAAGAAAAAAATATGCAGGCGTAGTGTTCCTGTGGGTAGAATAGTGATGTGCTGTGGCAGTAGAGTATACTGGGGATGGCAGGATGAGTTATTTTAGTAGAGAGGTCAGGAAACACTTCACTGAGAAGAAAAGATGTGAAAAAGATACGGCAGCAAGTTGTGTGGGTATCTTTAGGAAGAACATCCCAGAGAGCAGGCATAGCTGGTGTAAGAGCCCTTGAGAAAGCGGTGAACTGGGGTTTGCTGAAAGTACAAGATAAGAGGTCAGTCTGCTTTGAGCATAGTGAACAAAGCTGACAGAGGCCAGATTGTGTAGAAGTTTACATTTTTTCCATGCATGATGGAAAGATGTTGGAGGGGTTGGACCCAAGGGAGTGATATGATCTGACTTTTATTTAAAGAAAGAGACTCTGGCATGGAGAATAGACTGAGGGCAGGGAGAGTAGTGAGAGATTAGGTAAGAGACTATTGTCTTATCCAGGCAAGAGGCAAGAGTGACTTAGGCTGGTCTGATAGCAGTTGAGGTATATGAAGAGAAGTAGTCCAGTTCCTGACACAGGAGCTAACCTGTGAAATCAGAGCTAACCAGCTAACCAGCCTTGGTAATGGATTAGATGCGGGCATTCAAGAGAAACTGGACTTAAAAATAATGTGGAGATATTTAATCTGTGCAATTAGGTGAATAGTGATGGCATTTATGAAAATGAGGGAGATTTGTAGGGGAGAAGGAGGATGAGCTCATGGGGAATCGAGAATATATTTGGGACATTAGGTTTGAGATATGCATCAGTCATGAAGGTGGAGATACTAAGGCATTTGGATGTCCACTTTTGATCTCAGGGCTAATTGGTGCTGCTGGAGATTTGAACTTAGGAATAGTGTCAGTCAAGGTTCAGTGTAGGAAACAAACCACTCTAGATATTTTCGTCAGGAAGAGATTTCACACAGAGAGAGGGTATTTATAGAATCGCTTGAGGGCTGAAGGAGTAAAAGTCAGGGGGCTGCTCGGCTTCAGGGACACACTGCTTTCTACTAGGCTTTGAGGTCAGCCCAGCACAGTGGCAATCTGGCGCTCACAGAACTGCTGCTAGTGAGGTAGCCACCCCTTATCCCCAGACACCTGAGCGAGGAAACTGACTGCTGCAGAAACTCATGCTGGAGAGGGCTGTCACTGCGCCTGGAAGAATGGCTTCCCCACCTCTACCTTCCAGACTTGGTTCAAGATTCTCCAACATGTTGGAAAAGGAGAATATAGCAGAGGAATAGGGGCAACTAATAAGGTCTGGGGGAAATCTAGGGCAATGTGGCATCCCAGAGCCAAAATATTTTCATGGAATTGATAACTGAATCAAATGCTGTGATTGCGTAAGAAGTGGACTGATAATTGAAAACTGAATCTAGCAATTGGGGGCTCCACTGGTGACATTTGTAAGAGCAGTTTTGTGATGTTGCAGGAGTCGTTTAGGGAGAGAATAAGAGTAAGGAAATGAAGACAAGAAGTGTCAACTGTTCCTGTGAAGTTTTTCTGTACAGAGGAGCCGGAAAATGGTACTAAGGCTGGAAGGCAATGAGGGGTCAAGTGAAGAGTGTTTTTGTTTTGAGGTGGAAGGTATTTAGCATCAGTTCAGTTCAGTTGCTCAGTCACGTGTCTGACTCTTTGCAACCCCATGAATCGCAGCATGCCAGGCCTCCCCGTCCATCACCAACTCCCGGAGTTCACTCAAACTCATGTCCATCAGGTCAGCATACTCATGTGCTAAAGGAAAACCTGGATGCCCAAGAAAGAGAGGGAATAACAACAGGCATGAAAAGCTTTGATAAGTGAAAGATAGTGGAATCCTGGGTATGAGTAAATGGTTAGGCCTTGTAAAAGAGGGGTGTATACATGTGGGGAAGGCAGAATATATGGGTAGAGATACAGAACCACATGATGTATTTGGTGATGGGAGAATGAGTAAGTTGTCCTCTGATTGCTTCTGTTTTTCAGTAGGGTCATCAGTCAGGTGTCAGAAAGTGGAAGGTCTGTGTAAAGTTTGAAGAGAAAAGAGAAGATTTAAAATCATCATCTTAGAGAATGAGTGAATTAACTTGGCCTGATAGTCCTCAAACTTAAGCCTGCATCAGAATCAGCTGGAGGGCTTGGTGCAACACTGATAGCTGGGCCTCCCCACGAAGTTCCTGATGCATTAGTTCTGGGCAAGGTCTGGGAATTCACATCTCTGACTGTCCCCCGTGAACCCGATGCTTCTGGTCCAGGTTCCATACTTTGGTTATACATTTAAGGGAGAACATTCAGCATGCTGTTTTTCACCAGCTGTATTCAGCCTCTTGAGTGCAAAGGTGAAGACAGTTTAACCAGAATTAGGGTTTTGCCAGGTAAATTCATGGGCAAGAAGAGAGGTCCACATGAATGATTTATAATGGTGGACCATGGACTCTAAGTTGGATAAGAAGAGAAGTGAGGACATGAGGGAAGTGATGATCAGTGAAAAAAGAGATATAGAACCAATGGATTGGAAATTCCGATGGTGGAAACAAATTGTTGGAATGAAGTATGGAGAGCAGTGGTTAGCGCTTGGGATGCTTGAAGTTGAGGTTTTAAAGATGCAGTTATTAATTATGATATAAAGTAAGAGAGTAACTGAACTGACTGAATGGGTGGAGGTCAATAATCTGAGAGGTTGGAATATTGCCTGGACATAAAAGTCATCAGGAAGCATGGCAGGAGTAGTGGTGAAGAGAGGATGGTGAGTCAGGCGTTAAAATCTTCAGTTATTAAGCTGGGATGGGAGGACTGCAGATAAGAGCAGCAGGAAGGGAAAGCAGCAAAATCACATGTGCATTGAAAGGACTGAAGGTTTTAAGGAGGGGAGGAAAACAGTAGTCTGAAAAGCAGCAGAGTTACAAAGGAGGCATCTACTCCATCCCCATGCTCAGTGTTATATAGGGTATAGGGAAAAAAACAAAACAAAACACTTGAGCTCATTTAGTTCTTAGAACAGTCCCCATTATTCCCACTTTGACAGTTGAGAAAACTGAGACTTAAAGTAACTGGCCTTGACAGTCATAGCTGGTGACTGCTAGAGGCAGCATTGTGTGAGTCCAGTGGAAGCTAAAGGAAGGCAGATGTTGACTCAGTATAAGAAAGTACCTTTCAGCAGTTAGAGGTCTGCAGGTGACAGTGTTCCTTTGCGGGGAGCTTCCTGTCACTGAAGTGGATGTCTGCCTGCTGCCATCTCCATCACAAACTAATTTGATCACAGAATGACATAAGGAAAAAAAACCAATATGTAGTGAAGGAGGAAGGGAATTGATATTTATTAGCTGTTGGGGGCGTGGGCAGACAGGGAGATAGTTGAATCCGGTTATCTCTGAACTAAGAGTTGATGATTATAGTTGTATAGTACTGTGAGTGTGCTAAATGCCACTGAATTGTATACTTTAAAATGGTTAGTTGTATGTTATGTATATTTCACCATAGTTTAAAAATGTCTCTGATTAAACTATTTTCATTTCATTCTATTGGCAATTCATTTGTCTACAGAATTTCACATGCAAGACACTTTGGGTACAAAAAGTAGATAAGTGGTTGTTGTTTTCATAGAGTTTGGGTAAATGTATATATATCTAAGTGTATGAAGAGTTACCTGGTCGCATGAGGTAGTAAATCTTAAGTGCCCCAAGATGATGTGAATAATTGCTGTCGAGGTTCTGAGAACATGAGTTCTGCTACCTGTTCTTACCACAGTGTAGCTGGCACAAAACATCTTTCTAGGTGTCCTGCTTTTTCTCAGTGTTAGAACTTGGGACAGAACACTTTGCTCAGTTTTCAGCTTGAATTATGACATCAGTTCAAACATTCGTGGAAGAGGATTAAATTGATATTTGAAAAGAACATCTTGTCAAGTAAGTCCTCAGGAAACAGACTCAGTGGCAAAATATGGGATTGTTGTTCTTTCAGGGGATGGTTGTATTTTTGTTAGGGTTGATTACAATCTGGCAGAACTTTTTTGGGAAAATATATTCTTTGTTTAAAATAAAAAGGACTGTTTGTTCAGGTTTTGTTGGCTAATTCTAATAGTGTTTTAGGTATTGATTTTTTACAACGGTGTTGTAAACATCCTGAGTTTGATGTTATGAAAAATTAGCTGTTCTTTGTTCTCATTTTTGAATATGGCGGTTTTTATTTTGCAAAATGCCTTGCAGAAACACTGAAGGATATCACATGTTCTATATACCCTGCACCTAGTTTCTTCTCTTATTATCATCCACAAGTGTGGTCGAATAGGAAAAACTCAGTCCTCCTATTTTCCTTTTTACTCTCACCCTGCCACTACACTCACGGTATTTCTAATACCATATCAGTGGATTTTTTTTCACACTAAGCAGTTCTGCCAGCTGGATGTCCTGGGGTTTAACTTAATTCTGACACGTCTACCTGGAGGCAGGGGCAGATCCCACAGCTTAAGGGCCCAGTTCCCCAAGACTGCCCCCAACTTCAGACACCAGTCTCGTGTCCAATCAGTGAGACACCAGTGTCGCTTCTGATCAACTGGCTGTAAATCAGAGGAGAGGTTCCTACAGCCCCCTCCTCAAGTTTGGTCCATTTGCTAGAAAGGCTCAGTTTACTGACTGACTACTAGTTGATTGTAAAGGCTATGATAAAGGGTACAGGTGAACATCCAGACGGAATGGATGCGTAGGGTGAGGTTCGTGGGAAGAGGTGTGGTGCTTCCAAGCCCTTCCTAGTGCTCCAGTCTCCCAGCACCTCCCTGTGTTCAGCAACCCAGAAAGCCCTCTGATCCCCGTGTTATTCGGATTTTTACGGAGGCTTCATTACTTAGGCGTGGTCTATTAATTAGTTCTGTTTTCAGCCTCTGCCCGCTTGCTGGAGAATGGTAGACAGGGCTAAAAATTCCAAGCTTTTAATCATGACTTGGTCTTCTTGGTGACCAGCCCCCATCCAGCAGCCTGTCGACTCACCTCATTAGAACAAAAGACATTGCTATCACTCAGGAGATTCCAAAGGATTTAGCAACTGTGTGTTAAGAATTGGGGTCAAGGACCAAATATTAGGACAAAATATGCTCCTGGTGCATCTGTCATTTAGGAAATTACAAGCGTTTTGGGAGTTCTGTGTCAGGAACCAGGGGAAGAGACCAATATATATATTTTCTGTTGTCTCACAATGGTATATTTGTTATATTTAGTGAACCTGTGTTGGTATATTATTAACTGAAGTCCATATTTTATTCAGATGTCCTTTCAGGATCCATTCTGGATACCATATTGCATTTAGTCATTATGTCTCCTGAGTTTCCTATTGGCTGTCAGTTTCTCAGATACTTATTGTTGTTGATGCTTTTGATAGGTTGTGTGTGTGTGTGTTTTAATATTTATTTGTTTGGCTGTGTTGGGTCTTAGTTGCAGCACATGGAATCTTCGTTTCTCAACTAGGGATGAAACCCACATGGCCTGCATTGCAAGATGGATCCTTAACCACCGAACCACCAAGAAATTCCCTGATAGTCTTGATAGTCCTTGATGGTCTTGAGGATGACTGGTCAGGTGTTCTTAGAGTGTCCCTCTGTTGAGATGTCTGATATTTTTCATGTTATTAGATTGGATTTATGGTCCTTCTAACATTTGTGACTATCAAACAGTTATGATTGCATGATTATAAGAGTATGTAAGAATATTAACAACAAAGAATTTTACTATATATATCCATGTAAATTATGGAACATGCTGTGCGATAAACTTCGCAGTTGAGAATTTTAGGATGAATTAGGTGCAGGGTTTACTAATCCAGTGATCTGAAAAAAGAATGTTGGTCAGTCATTTGAAATAAAATGTCAGTAGCAACAAATCTTCACTGAGAACCTGCTGCTAATAGGGCCGTGCGTTGCTCTGTCAGTCACGCCTCCCTTTCAGTTCCAGCAGGAGCTCTGCACACAGCAAACAGTAGCTGAGTGAAGATCGGAGCAGCTTTGTGAGTAGATGCCCAACGCAAGAGAGCCACCGTTGCAGCTCTCTGGAAAAGGACCGACGTGGAGTAGGTGGCGCAGGCCTGCTAGAGCCTGCTGCCTTGTTGTTCAGCCGCCCCGTTGTGTCCGACTCTTTGTGACCCCCATGGACTGCAGCGCGCCAGGCCTCACTGTCCCTCACCATCTCCCAAAGTCTGCCCAAGTTCACGTCCACTGCATCAGTGATGTCATCCAACCATCTCATCCTCTGACGCGCTCTTCTCCTTCTGCCCTCAATCTTTCCCTCCTGCCTTCAGTTCAGTTCAGTCACTTGATCGTGTCCGACTCTGACCTCATGGACATGCAGCACATCAGGCTTCCCTGTCCATCACCAACTCGCGGAGCTTACTGAAACTCATGTCCATCGAGTTGGTGATGCCATCCAGCCATCTCATCCTCTGTTGTCCACTTCTCCTCCTGCCTTCTGTCTTTCCTAGCATCAGGGTCTTTTCCAATGAGTCAGTTCTTCACATCAGGTGGCCAAAGTATTGGAGTTTCAGTTCCAGCATCAGTCCTTCCAAAGAACATTCAGAACTGATTTTCTTTAGGATTGATTGGTTGGATCTCCTTGCAGTCCAAGGGACTCTCAAGAGTCTTCTCCAACACCACAGTTCAAAAGCATCAATTCTTTGGCGCTCAGCTTTCTTTGTTGTCCAACTCTCAATTCCATACATGACTACTGGAAAAAAACCACAGCTTTGACTAGATGAACCTTTGTTGGTTAAGTAATGTCTCTGCTTTTTAATAGGCTGTCTAGGTTGGTCAGTAGCAAGCAAGTGTCTTTTTATGTCATGGCTGCAGTCACCGTCTGCAGTGATTTTGGAGCCCAAGAAAATAAAGTCTGTCACTGTTTCCATTTTTCCCCATCTATTTGCCATGAAATGATGGGACCTGATGCCATGATCTTAGTTTTCTGAATGTTGAGCTTTAAGCCAATCTTTTCACTGTCATCAGGAGGCTCTTTAGTTCTTCACTTTCTGCCATAAGGGTGGTGTCATCTGCATATCTGAGGTTATTGATATTTCTCCCAGCAGTCTTGATTCCAGCTTGTGCTTCCTCCAGCCCAGCATTTCACATGATGTACTCTGCATATAAGTTAAATAAGGAGGGTGACAGTTTACAGCCTTGACATACTCGTTTCTCAATTTGAAACCAGTCTGTTGTTCCATGTCTGGCTCTTGACCTACATACAGATTTCTCAGGAGGCAGGTAAGGTGGTCTGGTATTCCCATCTCTTTAAGAATTTTCCACAGTTTGTTGTGACCCGCACAGTCGAAGGCTTTGGCATAGTCAATAAAGCAGAATTAGAACTCTCTTACTTTTTCGATGATCCAGCGCATGTTGGCAATTTGATCTCTGGTTCTTCTGCCTTTTCACGTCCTTCTACCCACAATCTAAATCCTGGCCTTAGCACTGCATCTTCATTTTGTGTATTGGTGGAGGAGAGGAAGAAGACGCTGTGGTGTCTTCTATTATAAAACTTCACATGGTGACATAACTGCCTGTTTAATTACTGTTTTCCCCAATCAGTTGTAACTTTTGTGTGGAGAAGGAGTCTGGCTTATCTTGCTCACTGTTAGAGCCTCTGGTGCTTAGCCTATTCCCTAGCACATGATAGGTGTTAAATTAATAAAGAATAAATGGAAGTTTGTCAGGCAATACAAGGAACAGAAGACTATACTGGGTAACAGCATGTAGAAAGACAGGGAGTGCTTGCCTGACTCGTAAAATAAATTCTTCCAGATGTAAATCACATTCCTCTGCTCTGGGAAGCCTTCTTGGATCTCAGTTCATTTCCTGTGTCCTTATTGCACTTATCAGGCATTCTGTGCCTTGGTTACTTAGTTTTATTAACCTTGCTTTATTATTTTTTTAAAAAGATTCTTTATCTCCTCAGTGCTAGCTACGTTGTGGGGAGGGCGGAATGCCTGTCATGTGCAAATATTGTGCTAGGTGTTGTACTTATTTTGTTAACCTATTTAATCCTTTTAACAACTCCGCGTAATAAGCAAATGAGGAAATTGAGGCCTAGGAAGGCTCAGTAACTTGCTCAAGGTTGCACATCACTTTCTTTGTCCCCTCCAGAAGCTTGAGGGCTCTTCTGCCCTTCTTTGCTGTTTCTAACAGCATACGTCGCTTTAGTAGAATTTATACACTTATGAGAATCTTTCATACTTTATAGACCTTACAACAATTCCATTCCTTTTTTTTTTATTATTATTATTTGCTTGAAGGACCATATAATCCTACTACTTCTTCAAACTTTGTAGCTCAGCAGCAAAACTGGTGAAATCTAACATTTCAAATCAATGAAATCAAATGTTACATTTTCAAGGCTAAACATGAATATCTAAGTTAGCAATTCCTTGTATGGTAAACTATTATTATAAAGATGTTTTTATATAGAGCAGACAGGAAAAGAAAGTTTTAAAATTGGTCAGAGAAAAAATATACTTATTCAAAGTGTGTTAAGCATTATAGTTTTGATGCTTCAACATTGAGCTGTCCCCTGTAACCTTGGAAACCATAGCTTCTCGGTGGTTGTTTTTAAACTATGGTTTTCTTTTTAATATAAGTAGATTTTGATGGTAGAAAAAAGTTGTCATGTGGAATTACTCTGTGGAGCCACTTGAACAGACTTGAAACATTGTTTATGCATAAATAAATTTACCATTTTGAAAAATATTCTCAACAGGCACAGTATGTGCTGGCATCTGCAAGTCAGCTCATATTTGATGCTGAATTTAGACAACTCGTAAGAGGTGGCGAAAAGGGCTTTTGATAGAAAGCAAATGGAAAAGGCAAGGTGTTGGGGTTGGAGTTTTTCCCTTTTGTTTGCTTTTTAAATTCCTTTTAACATTTCCTGAGAATTCATCAAATTGCCTTTCAAAATGAAATTTTTTGTGTGTGAATTATAGCATGACACAACTGTAAATGTTGGTGCTTGCTTTATGATTTTTTTGCTTTGTTTTCTTGTTTTAATGCTGTTTTCTAAGTAGAGAATTGGTATTATTAATTTTATTTACTGTGACCATCATTCATATGTTGTTCATTCATTCAACAGCTCATTTATTGCTCTCCTACTAGTTATTGTGCAAGTTACATGCTGGGGATGCAAATGTAAGTAAGGTATGACCCCGTCAGCAGTCCACTAAGCTCCCCCGTCCCTGGGATTCTCCAGGCAAGAACACTGGAGTGGGTTGCCATTTCCTTCTCCAATGCATGAAAGTGAAAAGTGAAAGGGAAGTCGCTCAGTCGTGTCCAACTCTTCGCAACCCCATGGGGACCTACCAGGCTCCTCCGTTCATGGGATTTTCCAGGCAAGAGTACTGGAGTGGGATGCCATCGCCTTCTCCAGACCCCGTCTTCTAGGTGATTTCAACCTATGGATTAGTCAAACAATACCCAGAAACACAGTACTGTGTATTAAATGCTCTGATAGTGTCCCATGCTTCATTTCTTGGGAACACAGAGAAAAGCTGGTCATGGAAAACTTCCCGGAGGAAGTGAGACATTCTTTCCTTTTCTTTTCTCTGCTATCCCTTTCTCTACCCGTTTTAAGAAGTTAAAGTGAATCCTACATACTATTCTTATTTTAAAAAATCAAACTCCAAGTGAAAAGTAAAAGTTCCTGTTTTACCCATCCCAGCCTTGCCCCAGTCTCTCTCCTTAGCAACAACCATCTTTAACACACTGTTTTTCTTTATGATGGTAAAAACTTGAACTAATATACTTTGTTTCAGTTATTTGGTAAATTTTAGATAATGACTCTTCAGTTCAGTCCCTCACTTGTGTCCAACTCTGTGACACCATGGACTGCAGCATGCCAGGCTTCCATGTCCTTCGCTATCTCCCGGAGTCTGCTCAAACTCCTGTCCACTGAGTTGATGATGCCATCCTACCATCTCATCCTCTGTTGCCCGCTTCTGCCTTCAGTCTTTCTCAGCATCAAAGTCTCTTCCAATGAGTTGGCTCTTCACATCAGGTGGCCAAAGTATTGGAACTTCAGCATCAGTGCTTCCAATGAATATTCAGGACTGATTTCCTTTAGGATTGGCTGATTTGATCTCCTTGCTGTCCAGGGGATTCACAGGAGTCTTCTTTAGCACCACAGATCGAAAGAGTCAATTCTTTGGCACTCAGCCTTGTTTATGGTCTAACTCCCAATATCTGTTCGTGACTACTCGAAAAACCATAGCTTTGACCATATGGACCTCTGTTGGGAAAGTGATGTCTCTGCTTTTTAATACGCTGTCTAGATTTGTCATATAGCTTTTTTTCCAAGGAGCAAGTGTTTATTTTATTTCGTGGCTGCAGTTACTATCCGCAGTGGTTTTGGAGCCCAGTCTGTTTGTTTCCATTTTTTTCCCCATCTGTTTGTCCTGAAGTGATGGGACTGGATGTCACGATCTTAGTTTTTTGAATGTTGAGTTTTAAGCCAGCTTTTTCACTCTTACCTTCATCAAGAGGCTCTTTAGTTCGCCTTCCCTTCTGCCATTAGGGTGGTGTCATCTGCAGTGTTCCTCAGTTTTAATCTCTGATGTTTCCTCATGAAGAGATTCGCGTTATGTCTTTTTATTTGTTTGTTTATTTATGATTGTTTTTTTTTTTTTCTTTTACTGTGCTGAGTCTTACTTGCTGTGCATGGGCTTTCTCTAGTAGCAGTGAGTGCTGGCTACTCTTTGTTGTGGTGTGTGGACTTCTCATTGCTGTGGCTTCTCTTGTGGAGCACAGGCTCTAGGTGTGCAGGCTTGAGTATTTGGAACAAACGGACTCGGTAGTTTTGGGGCATGGCCTTAGTTGCCTCCTGGAATGTGGGATCCCCCGGGATCAGGAATCAAACCCGCATCCCCTGCACTGGCAGGCAAATTCCCAACCACTGGACCACCAGGGAAGTCCTTTCAAGATATATATTTTTAGAGGGAATATTATACAAGTGATGCTCTGCTCTTCTTGCATCCTCTCAAGCGGTACACAATTTTGATTTGCCACATTACTAGTGATGTGAACTGTGAACGCTTCATTGGAGTGGTGTCTGCCACGTTTCACCTCTGTGAAGTTACCCTTTCTGACTTTGCAGTCTGTAAGTATTTTGTGGGGAGGTACTTTTAAGTTATGTAATTATTTCATTTCTCATCAATTTTCTACCCATCAGTTTTAACATACTTTGATGTTTCTTGGCTGAATTAATTATAACGTAACGGTTGCCAAATGGTTGCTTTATAATTCTATCATCTCTTCTATATTCATCCGTTGACATTCTGCTTCAAGGGAAAGCAGCTTTCTTCTCTTCCTCATTTATTTATTTACATGAGTATGAATTCATGATTCCTGTTTCATCCAATGAGTAATAATCTGTTACTATAATTATTATTTTTTTAATACTCAAATTATTCCAGGTTTGGCTATGGGGAAGCTTTTCAAGCTGACTTGCATTTTCTTACGACATATTTCCATCACTTTTTGAGTCCATCTTTACTTTCTGGCACAGAATATTCCAGGCTTATATTCCCTTTGCCCCTGCATAAAAATTAGTCATTTCTCCAAGGAGAATATGGAGAATTTCTCCTCCTCTCCAAGGAGCTTTGATTTCTTTTAGTGAAGAACAATTTTTTAGAAACCAAGATCTGAGTCTGTGTATGTTCTTTGCACCTGGGTTATCACTGCCCCAGGTCCTTACTGGAGAGAACTAGGAGATACATGCATGTGTACACACACACACACACACACACACACACACATATGCATGTGTACACACACACACACACACACACACACACTCTTGTACTGTTACATTGTCTTTCTGTCTGTCTACCTACCTACCTACCTACTTACCTATGTAAAATAATTATGAGTTCACATAGATATCTTCAGTTTTAATCCAACACCACAGGTTCATTTTAGGTTTCTTTCTGTATTTGTGACTCCCTTTTCCAATGAAATCTGGCTTACCATTATCTTCAATTTACTTACTAGGTCAGTTTCCTCTATATGTAATCATCTTCTGTTGCTGCTGCCATCCCACCATCACCATGTGGATACCATGGTTTTTGTCTTCTGCAATAATTCATCATCTTCCTACCTCTTTGGACTCTGCTGTGACCATGATCAGGCTCTGACAATCTGTAGTAATTCTAAAGTTTCCTACCAGCCTTGTGATCTAGAGCAGAATGTTGCATCAGTTTTATAGAGAGACATGAATAGTCAACATGTGTGTGCATCTCTGTTTGCTTGTCTATGAATGAGAGACCAGAAAATGAGAAAGATCACTGCTTCTTGTTAATATCATTAAACTTTAATTAAATCTTTTAAAAGAGATTGTTGGAGAACAGCAGTCTAATTCATCTTTGTACTATTAGCATCTAGCTCAGCACTGTACTGCCTTTTAGGTTCTGAGAAAGTATTGATTGAAAGAATGAGTGGATGCCAATGTTTGAGGGTGTCTAATAAATACTTGGTAAATTTTCCACTGTGGATTTTAGGAAGATACCATAGTATCTCTATCTAAGGGCCTAGCTGTGTACCTGTATAAGAATGAATGGAGATGAAGATTCTTGAGTTCTGGTGCTAAGGCCTTTTTTTTAAAGCTATATTAAAGTATACTTGACGTGTAAACTTAACATAGTTGGGGTGCACAGTTTGAAAAGTTTTGATCTGCGAACTTCCATGAAACTATCACCAAAATTAAGATAATGAGCATATCCAACAGCTCTAAAAGTTTCCTGATGTTCTTGGTAATCCCTCATCTTTGCTCATCTCCATGCAACCACTAATATGCTTTTTTGTTTCCATAGATTAGTTTGAATTTTCTAGAACTTTAAATGAATATAGTCATATAGTGTATATTCTTTTTTTTGTCTGCTTCCTATAGCTCAAGGTAATTATTTTGAGATTCATCTGTGATGTTGTGTGTATCAGTACAGTTCATTTCTTTTTGTTGTTAAGTTGTATTGCATTGTACGAATATTCCACAATACATGTGCCTACTGTTTGACCCAGCCATTTTACTCCTAGATATTTATTCAAGAGAAATGAAAGCTTATGTCCAAATACATATTTGTATACAAATGTTCTTAAAATACTTATTTGCATTAGCCATAGACTGGAAACAATTGAAATGTCCATCAATATTTGATTCCTCTTAAAGGGATCATATAATGAATTGAGACATATTCCCTCTTCAGTATTCTGGAAGAGATTGTATTGAGTTGGCATTCTTTTCTTCTTTACATGTTTTGTAGAATTCACAGTAAAGCCATTTGGCCCTGAAATTTTCTTTGTAGAAAAATTTTAACTAAAATTTCTTTAAGTATAGGTCTGTTCAGGTTATCTGTTTCTTCTTGAGTGAGTCTTGATGGTTTATGTCTTTCAAGGAATTTGTCCATTTGTCTGAGTGGTAAAGTTTAATATATACAAGATCTGCAGTACTGTTACTTCTGTCCGTACTACTCGTGATTTAAGTCTTTTTTCATGCTGGTTGATCTAGCTGTAGGTTTACCTATATTATTGCTTTTTTCAAAGAACAACTTTTGATGTCATCGATTTTTCTCTGTTTTGTTTTCTGTTTCATTGATATTAGTTCTGAATTTATTATTTCCTTTCTCTTGCTATCTTTGAGTTTAATTTGCCCTTCTAATTTTTTTTTTTTTCCTCCCATGGTGAAAGCTGAAGTTGTTAATATGAGGTTTTTCTTGTTTTCTAATAGATAGTTTTAGTACTGTAAATTTTTAAGGAAGAAGTTAACTGCTTTTCATACATTTTGATATATTTTGTTTTCATCTTTATTCATTTAAAAATACTTTATAATTTTCTTTTTGATTTTTTTCATTGACTCATGGGTTATTTAGAAGTTCGTTATTTGGCTTTCACATAGTTGCATGTTTTCCAGATTAAAAAAAAATGATTTCTAATTAAATTCCATTGTGATGAGAGAAGTTAACATTGCATGACCAGACTCCTTTTAAATTTATTGAGACTTGTGTTATGGCTCAGAATATGTTCTTTAATGATAAACATTTCATGTGCATTTGAAAAGAATATGTATGCTGCTGTTGTTGAGAAGAGTGTTCTATATGTTCAAATGTTGTATGTGCTTACTTGTTTTTTGCCTACTTTTTCTATCGCTTATTCAGAGAAGTGTTAAAATACTCTCTTATAATTGTGAATTTGTCTGTTTCACCTTAACAGTTTTATCACATTTTTCTCATGCATTTTCAAACTACTATTAAGTGCATAAACATTTAGAATTGTTATGTTCTCCTGACAGATTGACTTTATGATTATGATAGTGTCTTTGTATTCCTGGTAATATTCTTTACTCTGAAGTCAACTTTGTGTGATACTAAGTATATAGCCACTTCAGCTTTCTTTTGAAAAGTGTTAGCATGGTACATCTTTTACTTATTTGCTTTTTATATTTTTTTATATTTAAAAGGAGTTCCTTGAAAATATCATGAAGGTGTCCTGCCTTTTTATCCAATATTAAATTTTTTACCTTTTAATTGGTGTATTCAGACTCTTTTTAAGTTACGTTACTGCTTTTGTTGAATTTAAGTCTATTTGTCCCATCTGTTCTTGTTCCCAGTCCCTCTTTATGTGTTTATTTTTTAATTTTATTTCCTTTGTTGGCTTCTCAGCTACAATTGTTTTCGTTATTTGATTGATTCTTTTAAGGCTTATAATGTACGTCTTCAGGTGATGGTATGCTGTGCCACATACAGTATTAAGGACTTCACATCAGTGACTTACATTTTTCTCTTACTAGCCTTTTTGTCACTTTCTTCATATATTTTACTTCTACATATGTTATAAACTCCATGATACATTGTTATTATTTGTGCTTTAAGCAGTTGATTAACTTTTAAAAAGATTAGATAATAACAATCTTATGTTTGCCCACATAGCTATCATTTCTGATGCTATTCATCTTCAAATGTAGATCCACATTTCCATCTGGTATCATTTTCCTTATGCCTGAAGTATTTCCTTTTGCATTTCTTATGGTGCATTTCTGCTGGTAATTGAACTGTTTCACCTTTTGTATGTCTGAAAATGTCTTTATACCCTCTTGGTTTTTGAAAGATAGTTTCACTGAGTATGGAAATCTGGGTTAAGTTTTTTTCTTTTAATTCTTTAAAGATGTTACTCTGCTGTCTTCTAGCTTGTACAGTTTCTGATGTGAAATTTGTCATTCTTGTATTTGTTCCCCTTCATGTCATTTTCTCAGGCTGCTTTTAAGATTTCTTCTTTATTCTTGCTGTGAGCAATTTGATTATGGTGTGCTTTGGTGTAGTTTTCTTTGTGTTTCTTATCCTTGGAACTTGTTGGGGATTCTTGGATCTGTGGGTTCCTAAACTTACAGATGTTCAAGCTGGTTTTAGAAAAGGCAGAGGAACCAGAGATCAAATTGCCAACATCCGCTGGATCATGGAAAAAGCAAGAGAGTTCCAGAAAAACATCTATTTCTGCTTTATTGACTATGCCAAAGCCTTTGAC
>SJYT01057612.1:750149-803488 GCA_006410635.1 Cephalophus harveyi | reverse complement strand
CACTTCATGGGAAATAGATGGGGAAACAGTGGAAACAGTGTCAGACTTTATTTTGGGGGGCTCGAAAAGCACTGCAGATGGTGATTGCAACCATGAAAGTAAAAGACGCTTACTCCTTGGAAGGAAAGTTACGACCAACCTAGATAGTATATTGAAAAGCAGAGATATTACTTTGCCAACAAAGGTCTATCTAGTCAAGGCTATAGTTTTTCCTGTGGTCATGTACGGATGTGAGAGTTGGACTGTGAAGAAAGCTGAGCGCCGAAGAATTGATGCTTTTGAACTGTGGTGTTGGAGAAGACTCTTGAGAGTCCCTTGGACTGCAAGGAGATCCAACCAGTCCATCCTAAAGGAGATCAGTCCTGGATGTTCATTGGAAGGACTGATGCTGAAGCTGAAACTCCAATACTTTGACCACCTCATGTGAAGAATTGACTCATTGGAAAAGACCCTGGTGCTGGGACGGCTTGGGGGCAGCAGGAGAAGGGGACGACAGAGGATGAGATGGCTGGATGGCATCACCGACTCAATGGACATGAGTTTGAGTGGACTCCGGGAGTTGGTGATGGACAGGGAGGCCTGGCGTGCTGCGATTCATGGGGTCGCAAAGAGTCGGACATGACTGAGTGACTGAACTGAACTGAATATTCATCTAATTTGGAAATTTTTCAGGCATTAATTTTTCAAATATTTTTTCTGTCTCTTTCTCTATTGTTTTCTTCTTCTTGAACTGCAATTTATATATATATAGGATCTTGTGAAATTGTCCCACCATTCAGTGATGCTTTGTTTTATTTTTGTTTTAGTCTTATCTTTCTCATTTTGAATATTTCCTATTCAAGTGTCTATAGACATTTAGCTGTTCTTCTCTAATGTCTAATTTCTTTATCCACTTTTTTTTTTCCTTTTCAAACTTCATAGTTTTCTTCTCTAGAAGTTCAGTTTTGGGTCTTTAAAAAATTTTTTCCATGTCTCTAACATGTTCAATCTTTTCTATCTAGTTTTTGAACATGTGAATTGTAATTGTAATAAGTGTTTCAATGGCCTTGTACTAACTGTATCATCACTGTTAATTCTGCACCAATTTTGATCGATTGATTGATACTGCTACTTATTTTGGATTCTGTTTTCTTCTTTGCATGTATGGTAATTTTGGATAGGTTGGCAGACATTGTAAATTTGCCTACTTGTTTGTGGGGTATTTTTGTAGTCCTATAATATTCTTGAGGTTTATTCAGAGATACAGTTATGTTACTTGGAAAAGCTTTTGTCCGTTGAGGTCTTGTTTTTAAGTTTTGTAAGGCTGAACATTTAGTCTAGGGTTGATTTTATCTACATACTATTCCCAGTACTTTATTAAATGGCCCATGGATTATGGGTGATATCATTTCTAGAAGGAATAGGCACCATTTCTGGTGTTCTGCAGTCTCTGCTTGCTTTTTTTCTAGCTCTTTCTAGAAATGTCTAGGTGACATTTTCCCCCCCTTGGTCTTGAGTAGTTTCCTCAGATGATTCACTGGTTCATACACAGCTAAATACTTAAATATTCTACAGATTTTGGAGTTCTGGAATTTTCTCTTTGGGCTCTCTCTTCTCTTGTACTATGTGCTGAGGGCTGTAGCATGTGTGATTTCCTCTGGACTTTCAGCTTTCTCTTTAACTCAGGTAGATCTCTCTACTCTGTTGGGATCTCCCTCCCTGTGCTTTCATCTATTCCTCTAGGCAGTAAGTTGGGGGCAATCACAGGGCTCACTGGATATTTCTCAGGTATTACTGTCCTTTGTTACCTGATGAGCAATGTCTTAAGACCACTGTTTCACATGTGTTCTTAGTTTTTATTTTAGTAGTTTTAGATGGGAGAGTAAATCTAGTCTTTGTTACTCTTTCTTGGCTTGAAGTATAAGTTAGGCTGGTCCTAAGGATTTTGATGTCCTGAAGACCATTTTAGTAATAACTTCAGGATAAATAAAGGACCTTATACTCCACTTTAATACAAGGTGTGGATCCTACCTTGCTACCTCTGTATCATTTTCTTTGTTTCTCTTTTTTTTTTGCATTCAAATTTGAATTGAGCCAAACTTATGGAAAGCTTCCTATGGACCAGGGACATCAGAGTGGAAATTAAAAAGATTAATATAATCTGATCCCTTTCCATAGAGAACTCAGAATTTAGAGATGAATAGAGTGATTGTGTAGTATCCTCCAAATCATAGCTCTTAAACTGGTAGAACTGAGGTAGAATCAGATCTTTTAGCTTCCAGTTGGATTTCCTTCTCACTGTAGTAACGCATCTGTATATGAATCCCTGCACGTGTGTGTGTGTTAATTGCTCAGTCATGTCTGATTTTTTTTGGCCCAGTGGATGATAGCCCATCAGGCTCCTCTGTCCATGTAATTTTCCAGGCAAGAATACTAGAGTGGGTTGCCATTTCCTGCTTCAGGGGATCTTCCAGACTCAGGGATTCAACCTGCGTTTCTTACATCTCCTGCATTGGGAGGCAGATTCTTTACCACTAGCGCATATATATACACACACACACACACATATATACATATATATATATACACACACACACATATACATATATACACACACACACACACACACATATATACACATGCATATATACATGCATACATGCATACGTACCCTGTAGAACTCAGGAGGCCACATGAACTTATGGACTAAAGACTACAATATTATAAAGTCTCACCCTCTTCAGATGATTTTTTGCTTCAGTTCAGTCCCACAGTCTTATCCGACTCTTTGCGACCCTGTGGACTGCAGCATGACAGGCTTCCCTGTCCATCACCAACTCCTGGAGCTTGCTCAAACTCACGTCCATCGAGTCAGTGATGCCATCCAGCCATCTCATCCTCTGTCGTCCCCTTCTCCTCCTGCCCTCAGTCTTTCCCAGCATCAGGATTTTTTGCTTATCAGTGACTAAAAGACTTAGGAGACATTTGTAAATGTGTGAGACTAGTAATGAACTGGGATCCAGTGGGAAGAAAAGGGATGAAAAAAGAGAGTTGTGCTGGTTTCCTTTTTTGGAACAGACTTCCAGAGTTTTAAATAGTAGTGTGCTCATTGGAGCATGTCTTTGGAGACATGGCAGTAATTTTGATTTGTGTCCAATGCTGCAACAAAACTGCCAATTTATAAGGAATTCTGTATTTGCTCATTTTCTTCAGATAGTAGGCCAAATGGAGAAATTTTTTAAGCCAATTCTGAAATACTGTACTAAAAACCCAAATGAGCAAAGTTAATCTTATGTATTAGCAATAGAGGATTACAGGAAAACATTTTGGATTTTTACTTTCTAATACTAGTAATAAGACCATTGTGTAAGTATAAATATAGCATGCCAATGTGACAAAGAGGATAACAAGGCAGTGTGGAACAGAGGGTGGAAAAGTGAATTGGAAGTTAGGAATTTGAACTTCAGTTCCTGCTTTCTGACTGATGTGATTTTGCAATTTTGGCAAATGTCTTTAGTGAACTGGGGTTCCATTTACATATTTAAAATGAGAGCATTGAATTAAAAGACCTCTAAAATAGCTCTGAATACTAACATTATCACGGTCCTTTGACCGTAAAGATGACCTTAGTTGACAATGAGATTTCCTAGTTACAGCTGACTCTTGAACAGTGCAGGGGTTAGGGGTGCTCACCCCATGCAGTTGAGAATTCACCTATAACTTTTGGTTTCCCCAAAACTTAACTACTGGTAACCTAATGTTGGCTGGGAAGCCTTACTGGTAAGATAAATGGTCAGTTAACACATATTTAGGATGTTATATGTATTATATTCTGTATTCTTACAGTAAAGTAAGCTAGAGAAAAGCATCCTTAAGAAAATCATATGGAAAAGATAATACATGTACAATTCTGTATTGTATATATTGATACTGTAAGTTTGTTTACATTGTCTGTTTTCAAAATGAATCGTCTGCCAGTATCTGCATCAGTGTTGCCTTACATGCTGCAAAACAGTATAGATGGTATACATATTACTAAAGCTGGACATGAAAAGTGAAAAGGTAATGTGAAAAAAAAATCATATTTATTTGCAGGTTAAACGATCCAGGCATTGATAAAGAAGCAGCAGCGATGATTGCTTTATGATAACCTAATGTAACTGATAGGAGTCGTCATGGCTAGCCTATACACTCATGAGTGAGTCATTATAAATTCTTCATAGCAAACAATATTACAGTTTTATTCATAATACAGGATAGATTTAGAAAAAGGAGAAGACAGTGTGATTTCCCTGAAGTCTTCAGGGAAGAAATAAAGAAAGCTCTTGGATTGGAAGAATTTTGAGGATCTATGGAGTGGTGTAAGAGTATGTAATAAGGATGAAGGGGTGTTTATATAGCAGGAAGAGTCTACTGGAATGGAAGGGACATCTTGTATATAGAGTGCAGGATAGTGAAATTCACACTCAGAAGTGTTAATTTGGTGGGATAGGCTGTCTCGATGCAGTGGCTTATTTTTAATGAGGCCTGAGAATGATGAGATTTAGATAGTATTTTTGGAATGAATATATACTACTTCAAATACGTTCTTCTTGCCGCATCTTTCTTGCAATCAAGCATTTAAATTTATAAGCAGGTTGACCAGCATTAAAGATACAATCTATGTCCATAAGCCAAAAGCAAAGCCAGACAGTACAATTGTGGTAAGGCAGTTATATTTAATACTGCACTGGTACAGTGATTCCACCAATTGAGATAATTGGGCTGTTCAGCATATCATACAAAGTTAATGGAGAAGCTGTTTAAATTAAAGACATTCTAGATTATGCATGCTGATTTTGCATCCAGTTACTTTACTGAAGTCTTTTATTCTAAAGTTTGTCTTGACTCTCTAGGGTGTATTGTATAAGTTATAATATCCTTTGTAAATGGTGACAGTTTTGTCTCTTATTTTCTAAGTGTATTCGTCTTGCTTTTTGTACCTTATTACATTGGTTAAGCCCTCCACAGTGAGTATTCTGTTATCACATAGCAAAACATTCCCAAACTTAACAGTTGAAAACAACAATTTATTATCCTCAGATCCTTACAGTTCTGTGGGATGCCTTTAAGCTTAGCTTGGTTGTTTTCCCTGGAGACCTTTCAAGTAGTTGTAATGAGATGGTGGCTGTGGCTGGGGTCATCTGAAGATTCAACTGGGCTGCACATAATGGATGCTTCTTCACTGACATATTTGGTGTCTCAGCTGGGATGGCTGGAACAGTGGAGACTGGCCAACCATCTCTCTTTTTCTCCAAGTACTTCTGTGCATGTCCAGCTTCCTCACATATGGCATTCTCAGGGTAGTCAGATTTCTTACATAAAATTTGGTTTGCCCCAGAGTGAGTGTTGAGAGAGAGGAAGTAGAAGTTAAGGGTTATGCCTAAAGGTAGCGGTAGCACAGGGTCATTCCTGCCGTATTCTGTTTGTTGAAACAGTTACAGAGTCTGCCCAGATTCAAGGAGCAGAAAAATCAATTCCACCTCTTGGTGGGGAAATATGAAGACTCCATTGCAGGATGGGAGATATTATTGTGGTCACATATGGAAAATACAGTTTGCCACAGAGGGCTTCCTTGCTCTTCTGACATTTCACCATTGATTATAAGTTGGAGTTTTCTGATAATTCCTTTTATTAAATAAGAAAGTTTCTATGTCTAGTATAACTAAGGATTTTTCTCAGGAACATAAAGGGTAAACTAGCCTAAAGTGAATAGAGAAGCTCTGTATTTTCTCATGATGTGAGGCAATTTATGTAATTTAGATTTAGGTGGTAGCTCTCATATATAAAACCCTCAGGGCCCATGGTGTCTCTGCCTCCACAAGGTATTACTCTTTGGTTACCTTTCTGATTTCTTCATGGTTATTATTCTATTCAGATTTTTAATCTCTTGTGACAACTTGGTAATTAATAGTTTTCTAGAAAACCATTTCCTTTTTTTTAGTTTACTGGCACGAAGTCATATATAGTATTACTTTTAAGTTTTAAAACCTTGCCTGTATCCTAGTTTGCCCTCTTTCTTGTTTCTAATTTTGAAGTGCTTTTGTATGTACTTCTTCAAATATGTCTATTGTAAAGGAATATATTTTAAATTACACTTACATTTTAGCACATGGATGGTATTAGGAAAAAAATCTGGGAATGATTTAGCCTGCTTTTAGGCCAACTGTGGTTGTTCTTGCCTGAAGTGAGTTTTTGAGATGTAAATTGGAAGTTCACAGAGTTGATTATTGTTCTATAACTTTGACTTCATTAGTGCTGCTTGCTAGTTTTTGAGGACACATCGTCGTTACACCTGACACAGTCATTATCACATGCTTTCACACCACCTGCTGTCTTTTCAATAGGACTTTCCCACCCACGCTGCTACCATTTACTTTTCCATGAGAGTATGTTGATTTCATAAGTAGCAGTAGAGTTCTGTCTTATTTAATGCCATTACAGTGAGACTGTGTGTATTCTTCTCAACTATATGCACAGTCTAGACGAAGGAATGTAGAAGCAAGCTTATAGACCTCTGGTCTTTAGGGAAGCTATCATATTTAGTAAACCCATCAAGTATTTTAGTGATTCCCATGTGTCCTAGACCGCTGTAGGTGCTATGAAGATACAGAAGATTTCTCAGGTGTTCAAAGTCCACAGCAATTTGGCTCTGATCAACCTTCCCAGATTCAGTAATGTTGCTTTCATGTACCCTTTGCTTTAGCACACTACCTGTTCCTGTTTTTCACATGCAATGCTCTCTGCTCCCTTAATGACTTTGAAAAGCTATTCCCAATATCCTAAATGACTGTTCTCTTACATACAGTTGTCTACCTACCCTTCCTTCAGATTGAAGCTTAAATCCCCTTCCCTTTAAGGAGCCTTTCCCCAGAAAGTTAACTCAGACTAATGTGTCCAATTTGAAAGGATAAGTAGATTTGTAGATCCAGATAATAACTCTAGTAGTGTCTTTGGCAAGCTATGTATTAAAAGCTCAGGGAGCAAAATAAGAAGGATAAGCTAGATGATAGTAAAGATAGGAAGATTTGTAATGCTTAATGACTTATCAACCTAGAGGGAAATTTCTAATGGTATAGCATAGGGCTCTGTTTTAATTTGCGCTGTGCTTAGTCTCACAGTTGTGTCCAACTCTTTGCGACCCCACAGACTGGCCAAGCTTCTCTGTCCGTGGGGATTCTCCAGGCAAGAATACTGGCGTGGGTTGCCATGCCTTCCTCTTGGGGATCTTCCCAACCAGGGATCAAACACAGCTCTCCCACATTGCTGGTGGATTTTTTACAGTCTGAGTCATCAGGGAAGCCCTCTGTTTTTATCTAGTCTTGTTCAACATGTTCATTCATTCAGCTGTTTACTCGCCATATATTTATTGAGTACTACAGGTTGGCTTTGTCCACAGTTCTTCAGGCACTCTATCAGATCTAATCCCTTGAATCTATTTGTCACTTCCACTCTATAATTGTGATTTGATTTGATTTAAATAATATCTGAATGGTCTAGTGGTTTTCCCTACTTTCTTCAATTTAAGTCTGACTTTTGCAATACAGCTATGGATGGAGGTTCGTGACATTGTACAAGAGGCAGTGATCGAAACCATCCCCAAGAGAAAGAAATGAAAAAAACATAAAATGGTTTTCTGAGGAGGCCTAACAGAGCTGAGAAAAGACGTGAAAGGCACAGGAGAAAAGGAAAGATACATCCATTTGAATACAGAGTTCCAGAGAATAGCAGTGAGAGATGAGAAAGCCTTTCTAAGTGATCAGTGCAAATAAATTGAGGAAAACATAGGATCCACCAATAGAATGGGAAAGACTAGAGATCTCTTCAAGAAAATTAGAGATACCTAGGAGAAAGCAGTGGCACCCCATTCCAGTACTCTTGCCTGGAAAATCCCATGGATGGAGGAGCCTAGTGGGCTACAGTCCATGGGGTCGCTAGGAGTCAGACACGACTGAGCGACTTCACTTTCACGCCATGGAGAAGGAACTGGCAACCCACTCCAGGGTTCTTGCATGGAGAATCCCAGGGACGGGGCAGCCTGGTGGGCTGTCATCTATGGGGTCACACAGTCAGACACGACTGAAGTGACTTAGCAGCAGCAGTAGCAGGGAATATTTCATGCAAAGATGGGCTCAATAAAGGACAGCTAACAGAAACAGATGATACTAAGAAGAGGTGCCAAGAATACACAGAAGAACTATACAGAAAAGATCTTCATGACCCAGATAACCATGATGGTGTGATCACTCACCTAGAGGCAAACATCCTGGAATATGAAGTGAAGTGGGCTTTAGGAAGCATCACTGCAAAGCTAAGTGGAGGTGATGGAATTCCAGCTGAACTGTTTCAAATACTAAAAGATGATGCTTTTAAAGTGCTGCACTCAATATGCAGCAAATTTGGAAAACTCAGCAGTGGCCACAGGACTGGAAAAGGTCAATTTTCATTCCAGTCCCAAAGAAAGGCAGTGCCAAAGAGTGTTCAAACTACTGCACAATTGCACTCATCTCATATGCTAGCAAAGTAATGCTCAAAATTCAGCAAGCTAGGCTTCAACAAACAGTATGTGAACTGAGAACTTCCAGATGTTCAAGCTGGATTTAGAAAAGGCAGAGAAACCAGAGATCAAATTGCCAACATCCGTTGAGTCATAGAAAAAACAAGAGAATTCCAGAAAAACATCTACTTCTGCTTTATTAACTATGCCAAAGCCTTTGCCTGTGTGGACCACAACAAACTGTGGAAAATTCTTAAAGAGTTGGGAATACCAGACCACCTTATTTGCCTCCTGAAAAATCTGTATGCAGGTCAAGAAGCAACAGTTAGAACTGGACCTGGAACAACAGACTGGTTCCAAATTGGGAAAGGAGTACATCAAGGCTGTATATAGTCACCTTGCTTATTAACTTATATGCAGAGTATATCACACACAATGCCGGCTGGAGGAAGCACAAGCTGGAATTAGGCTTGCAGGGAGAAATATCAGTAACATCAGATATGCAGATGATACTACCCTTATGGCAGAAAGCAAAGAGAACTAAAGAGCCTCTTGATAAGAGTGAAAAGCTGGCTTAAAACTCAGCTTTCAAAAAATGAAAATCATGGCATCCAGTCCCATCACTTCATGGCAAATAGATGGGGAAACAATGCAAAGAGTGAGACTTTATTTGGGGGGGCTCCAAAATCACTGCAGGTGGTGACCGCAGCCATGAAATTAAAAGATGCTTGCTCCTTGGAAGAAAGCTGTGATCAACCTAGTCAGCATTTAAAAAAGCAGAGACATTACTTCGCCGACAAAGGTCCATCTAGTCAAAGCTGTGGTTTTTTCCAGTAGTCCTGTGTGGATGTGTGAATTGGACTGGAAAGAAAACTGAGCGCTGAAGAATTGATGCTTTTCAACTGTGGTGTTGGAGAAGACTCTGTTGGAAAAGCACTGTTAGAGGTCTTTTGAAATCAGAAATTTGTACTCTAATCTTACATGATTTGTAAACTTTAAATAAATGTTTTCAGGACTTCCCTGAAGGTCCAGTGGTTAAGACTCCACACTTCGACTGTAGGGGGCATGGGTTCTATCTCTGATCTGGGACGAAGATCCCGCAAGCCGCGCAGTGCAATAATAATAATAAAAGTTCTCAAGGCAATTCTCCAGGAATTTCTCTATGATTGATACCCTTATAAGAAAACATGAGTAAATATCAGTCAACAAATATTTCATAGAATCCAAGAAAAACAGAACCAGAAGAAATCTTCAAATAGCCATCTGTTATATATCATCCACTCTGCTTTGAAAGTTTAAAAGAAAGGGTGAGATAGGCGCCTCCCTACTCCTGAGGGATGGAGGGGGAACTGCACATTGGAGGACTGTATCAGCACGGTGGGGAAGCTCAAGAGCACAAACACTAGTAAGGTATAGGTCTAGGTTTTCCAGGAGTCTGGAATCCAGTGCTGGAGAAAGGCTGTAAACAGATGATCACAGCATAATATGAATTGTGGATAGAGCTATGCTCCCAGAGTTATTAAGGAGGACAGCAACTGAGATGAGGGGTGGCCTTATCAAATAGTATCTACTTCTGGGCTTCTCCCTGAATTCTTCCTCTTCTAGAAAGGAATTTCTGCGTCATTTTGTACTAGGCAGTACCCTGGTCTTTTCACATTGCAGCCCAAGTAGTTTCTACCACCTCCCCCTCCCCCACTGCTTGGTTTGTGGAATCTTAGTTTCCCAAGGCAGTGAGAGCACAGAGTCATAACCACTGGACCACCAGGGAGTTCCCAGCCCAAAGTAGCCTTAAGTTTAAAACATTTATTTGATCAGGTCTCCCACTTTAAACTTTATCCCATGGCTTGGAAATAAAACTCCTTAGCCTCATCTGCCAAGCCTTCATAGTCTAACCTCTGTCTACCTTTAAACCCTCATCTCTTGCCATCCTCTCCCATACAGCCCTGTGCTCGAGCCTTGCTAAAGGTACTTGCAGTTGTTGAAAGTGTTACATGAGTCAGACACGACTGAGCGACTTCACTTTCATGCCATGGAGAAGGAACTGGCAACCCACTCCAGGGTTCTTGCATGGAGAATCCCAGGGACGGGGCAGCCTGGTGGGCTGTCATCTATGGGGTCACACAGTCAGACACGACTGAAGTGACTTAGCAGCAGCAGTAGCAGGGAATATTTCATGCAAAGATGGGCTCAATAAAGGACAGCTAACAGAAACAGATGA
This sequence comes from Cephalophus harveyi, assembly GCA_006410635.1. Classification (NCBI taxonomy): domain Eukaryota; kingdom Metazoa; phylum Chordata; class Mammalia; order Artiodactyla; family Bovidae; genus Cephalophus; species Cephalophus harveyi. The sequence continues at coordinate 792,755 of SJYT01057612.1, read as the reverse complement.
TACTAAGAAGAGGTGCCAAGAATACACAGAAGAACTATACAGAAAAGATCTTCATGACCCAGATAACCATGATGGTGTGATCACTCACCTAGAGGCAAACATCCTGGAATATGAAGTGAAGTGGGCTTTAGGAAGCATCACTGCAAAGCTAAGTGGAGGTGATGGAATTCCAGCTGAACTGTTTCAAATACTAAAAGATGATGCTTTTAAAGTGCTGCACTCAATATGCAGCAAATTTGGAAAACTCAGCAGTGGCCACAGGACTGGAAAAGGTCAATTTTCATTCCAGTCCCAAAGAAAGGCAGTGCCAAAGAGTGTTCAAACTACTGCACAATTGCACTCATCTCATATGCTAGCAAAGTAATGCTCAAAATTCAGCAAGCTAGGCTTCAACAAACAGTATGTGAACTGAGAACTTCCAGATGTTCAAGCTGGATTTAGAAAAGGCAGAGAAACCAGAGATCAAATTGCCAACATCCGTTGAGTCATAGAAAAAACAAGAGAATTCCAGAAAAACATCTACTTCTGCTTTATTAACTATGCCAAAGCCTTTGCCTGTGTGGACCACAACAAACTGTGGAAAATTCTTAAAGAGTTGGGAATACCAGACCACCTTATTTGCCTCCTGAAAAATCTGTATGCAGGTCAAGAAGCAACAGTTAGAACTGGACCTGGAACAACAGACTGGTTCCAAATTGGGAAAGGAGTACATCAAGGCTGTATATAGTCACCTTGCTTATTAACTTATATGCAGAGTATATCACACACAATGCCGGCTGGAGGAAGCACAAGCTGGAATTAGGCTTGCAGGGAGAAATATCAGTAACATCAGATATGCAGATGATACTACCCTTATGGCAGAAAGCAAAGAGAACTAAAGAGCCTCTTGATAAGAGTGAAAAGCTGGCTTAAAACTCAGCTTTCAAAAAATGAAAATCATGGCATCCAGTCCCATCACTTCATGGCAAATAGATGGGGAAACAATGCAAAGAGTGAGACTTTATTTGGGGGGGCTCCAAAATCACTGCAGGTGGTGACCGCAGCCATGAAATTAAAAGATGCTTGCTCCTTGGAAGAAAGCTGTGATCAACCTAGTCAGCATTTAAAAAAGCAGAGACATTACTTCGCCGACAAAGGTCCATCTAGTCAAAGCTGTGGTTTTTTCCAGTAGTCCTGTGTGGATGTGTGAATTGGACTGGAAAGAAAACTGAGCGCTGAAGAATTGATGCTTTTCAACTGTGGTGTTGGAGAAGACTCTGTTGGAAAAGCACTGTTAGAGGTCTTTTGAAATCAGAAATTTGTACTCTAATCTTACATGATTTGTAAACTTTAAATAAATGTTTTCAGGACTTCCCTGAAGGTCCAGTGGTTAAGACTCCACACTTCGACTGTAGGGGGCATGGGTTCTATCTCTGATCTGGGACGAAGATCCCGCAAGCCGCGCAGTGCAATAATAATAATAAAAGTTCTCAAGGCAATTCTCCAGGAATTTCTCTATGATTGATACCCTTATAAGAAAACATGAGTAAATATCAGTCAACAAATATTTCATAGAATCCAAGAAAAACAGAACCAGAAGAAATCTTCAAATAGCCATCTGTTATATATCATCCACTCTGCTTTGAAAGTTTAAAAGAAAGGGTGAGATAGGCGCCTCCCTACTCCTGAGGGATGGAGGGGGAACTGCACATTGGAGGACTGTATCAGCACGGTGGGGAAGCTCAAGAGCACAAACACTAGTAAGGTATAGGTCTAGGTTTTCCAGGAGTCTGGAATCCAGTGCTGGAGAAAGGCTGTAAACAGATGATCACAGCATAATATGAATTGTGGATAGAGCTATGCTCCCAGAGTTATTAAGGAGGACAGCAACTGAGATGAGGGGTGGCCTTATCAAATAGTATCTACTTCTGGGCTTCTCCCTGAATTCTTCCTCTTCTAGAAAGGAATTTCTGCGTCATTTTGTACTAGGCAGTACCCTGGTCTTTTCACATTGCAGCCCAAGTAGTTTCTACCACCTCCCCCTCCCCCACTGCTTGGTTTGTGGAATCTTAGTTTCCCAAGGCAGTGAGAGCACAGAGTCATAACCACTGGACCACCAGGGAGTTCCCAGCCCAAAGTAGCCTTAAGTTTAAAACATTTATTTGATCAGGTCTCCCACTTTAAACTTTATCCCATGGCTTGGAAATAAAACTCCTTAGCCTCATCTGCCAAGCCTTCATAGTCTAACCTCTGTCTACCTTTAAACCCTCATCTCTTGCCATCCTCTCCCATACAGCCCTGTGCTCTAGCCTTGCTAAAGGTACTTGCAGTTGTTGAAAGTGTTACACAGCCTTTTTTTTCTGTTTTTGTATTTGCTTTTCCTTTTATCTGCTTATCTTTCTTTTTTTCCACCTAGCTAATTCTACTCTTATTTTTAACATCAGCTTAGTTTTTACTTCTTCCTAGAAGAATTGATGCTTTTGAACTGTGGTGTTGGAGAAGACTCTTGAGAGTCCCTTGGACTGCAAGGAGATCCAACCAGTCCATCCTAAAGGAGATCAGTCCTGGGTATTCATTGGAAGGACTGATGTTGAAGCTGAAACTCCAATACTTTGACCACCTGATGCGAAGAGCTGACTCATTTGCAAAGACCCTGATGCTGGGAAAGATGGAGGGCAGGAGGAGAAGGGGATGACAGAGGATGAGATGGCTGGATGGCATCACCAACTCAATGGACATGGGTTTGGGTGGACTCCAGGAGTTGGTGATGGACAGGGAGGCCTGGCATGCTGTGGTTCTTGGGGTTGCAAAGAGTTGGACATGACTGAGTGACTGAACTGAACTGAGAAGACCTTTACTTCTACTTGACACAACCCCTAAAACAGGTGCCTCTCGTTTTTGCTCAGCTGTCACTCTGTACATATCTCACCATAGTATCACACTATTATAATTGTTTACATACCCATTTCTCGAGAGTTTGTGCATTATGAATATAAGGTGTATCTCTGATCTCTGTACTTCCGTTACTTGACACAGGGCATGGGCTCACATTTAGGCACTTAAGTGTTTGTTGACTGAATATGTGAGTGCTGCTGTTGTTGCTAAGTCACTTCAGTCATGTCCAGCTCTGTGCGACCCCACAGACGGCAGCCCATCAGGCTCCCCCGTCCCTGGGATTCTCCAGGCAAGAACACTGGAGTGGGTTGCCATTTCCTTCTCCAATGCATGAAAGTGAAGAGGGAAAGTGAAGTCTCTCAGTCGTGTCCAACTCTTAGCGACCCCATGGACTGTAGCTTACCAGGCTCCCCCGTCCCTGGGATTCTCCAGGCAAGAACACTGGAGTGGGTTGCCATTTCCTTCTTCAATGCGTGAAAGTGAAAAGTGAAAGTGAAGTCACTCAGTTGTGTTTGACTCTTCGCGACCCCGTGGACTGCAGCCTACCAGGCTCCTCCGTCCATGGGACTCTCCAGGCAAGAATACTGGAGTGGGTTGCCATTTCCTTCTCCAATGCATGAAAGTGAAGAGGGAAAGTGAAGTTGCTCAGTCGTGTCCAACTCTTCGCGACCCCATGGACTGCAGCTTACCAGGCTCCTCCGTCCATGGAATTTTCCAGGCAAGAGTGCTGGAGTGGGTTGCCATTGCCCTCTCCAATACTACCCTGGGACCCCATGGACTGAAGCCTACCAGGCTCCTCCATCCATGGGACTCTCCAGGCAAAAGAGTACTGGAGTAGGGTGCCATTGCCTTCTCCGGAATATGTTAATAAATAGTCTGTTTCTGAAGAGACAGTCTCCAGTGACTTAAATCTCAACACCAGACTCAGTATTAGCAACATGAAAGGTGCTCAGTGTGAAGAGAGGATGAATGAATAAATTAAAATATGGGTTGAGTCTTATCAGACAAAGGATTAGGCTAAAGATTTATGAAGTACAGGTATTATTTTGACTAATGTGACAATGTGCTCTGTAAATGAAATAATGAAGAAATGACATTTGAGCTGACCTTGAAAGCTAGGTAGACAAGATTTGGTTGGAAGAGAGTATCAATTTACTATTGATGGGTAATAAATTACAATAAATTTGGTAGCTTAAGACAGTACTGTGTTTAATTTTGTGTTTTTTTTTACTGGAGTGGGTTGCCATTTCCTTCTCCAATGCATGAAAGTGAAGAGGGAAAGTGAAGTCTCTCAGTCGTGTCCAACTCTTAGCGACCCCATGGACTGTAGCTTACCAGGCTCCCCCGTCCCTGGGATTCTCCAGGCAAGAACACTGGAGTGGGTTGCCATTTCCTTCTTCAATGCGTGAAAGTGAAAAGTGAAAGTGAAGTCACTCAGTTGTGTTTGACTCTTCGCGACCCCGTGGACTGCAGCCTACCAGGCTCCTCCGTCCATGGGACTCTCCAGGCAAGAATACTGGAGTGGGTTGCCATTTCCTTCTCCAATGCATGAAAGTGAAGAGGGAAAGTGAAGTTGCTCAGTCGTGTCCAACTCTTCGCGACCCCATGGACTGCAGCTTACCAGGCTCCTCCGTCCATGGAATTTTCCAGGCAAGAGTGCTGGAGTGGGTTGCCATTGCCCTCTCCAATACTACCCTGGGACCCCATGGACTGAAGCCTACCAGGCTCCTCCATCCATGGGACTCTCCAGGCAAAAGAGTACTGGAGTAGGGTGCCATTGCCTTCTCCGGAATATGTTAATAAATAGTCTGTTTCTGAAGAGACAGTCTCCAGTGACTTAAATCTCAACACCAGACTCAGTATTAGCAACATGAAAAGTGCTCAGTGTGAAGAGAGGATGAATGAATAAATTAAAATATGGGTTGAGTCTTATCAGACAAAGGATTAGGCTAAAGATTTATGAAGTACAGGTATTATTTTGACTAATGTGACAATGTGCTCTGTAAATGAAATAATGAAGAAATGACATTTGAGCTGACCTTGAAAGCTAGGTAGACAAGATTTGGTTGGAAGAGAGTATCAATTTACTATTGATGGGTAATAAATTACAATAAATTTGGTAGCTTAAGACAGTACTGTGTTTAATTTTGTGTTTTTTTTTAGGTTAGAAGTTTGGAGCATTTTGGTGATTCACGACAATTGTATCCAGATTTATTTGACTAGAATTCTAAAAAAAAATGTTGAAAATTTAGTCTGGAAAAATTTATAGCCTTTTCAGTCAAAATCCTTCAAAAAAATCCTTTTATCATTGATAGAAGGTAATATAAGCATGACTAGAAGTTCATATATGTTACTTTTAGATGTATTAGAAAGAGGAACTCTATAGTTATATATATATAACTATACTATATATTATATATATATATAGTATATTATATGTTATATATATTATATATATATATGACAATCAAACCCTAACTTTTAAAGCTAGCTATAATTTAGATCCTAGATAAAACATTTCATGTCTATCAGATATGAAGAAAGGTAAAGTAGTTAAGCCTAGCTGTATTATACAGCACTAGACTCTGATGCTGGGAGGGATTGAGGGCAGGAGGAGAAGGGGACAACAGAGGATGAGATGGCTGGATGGCATCACCGACTCGATGGACATGAGTTTGAGTGAACTCCGGGAGTTGGTGATAGACAGGGAGGCCTGGCGTGCTGCAGTTCATGGGGTCACAGAGAGTTGGACGTGACTGAGCAACTGAACTGAACTGAATCTTTTAAACTGCAAGTTTTTATTATAGATTGTAATGTTTCTATAGTTGTCTCTAAGGGAGTTTAATTACAGACATGTATTAGAGCTTCTGTAATTGCAATGTACAGAGAACTTGGTTACTATCTCTCTTAACCTGTGAGAAGAGAAACCTGGAGTACTGGACTGTGTTGCTGGTTGGGACAGTCCTTAGTCTTTGTATTCTGTTTCCTGATCTAGAAAGAGTGTCAACACGTTACAAGATCCATAGTGATGTGGCGGTATCAGTCTGGGCTGATAAGCTACAGGGTGTGTGTGTGTGTGTGTGCGTGCGCATGTGCAGACTGTGGATATAGCTCTGTGAGGCAGACATTCTACAGATGTGGCAATATCAGACTGGGCTGATAAGCTACAGGGGTGTGTGTGTGTGTGTGTGTGTGTGTTCAGTCGCTCATTTGTGTCCACTCTTTGCAGGTGTGTGTGTGTGTGTGTTCAGTCGCTCATTTGTGTCCACTCTTTGCAGGGGTGTGTGTGTGTGTGTGTTCAGTCGCTCATTTGTGTCCACTCTTTGCAGGTGTGTGTGTGTGTGTGTGTTCAGTCGCTCATTTGTGTCCACTCTTTGCAGGTGTGTGTGTGTGTGTGTGTTCAGTCACTCATTTGTGTCCACTCTTTGCATGCCCATGGACTATAGTGATTTGCCATTTCCTATTCCAGGGGATCTTCCTGACCCACCTGGGAATCCCCTAAGCAACAATTAGTACTGATCAAATGATGAGCAGGGTTACCTTTGGTACCAAGTTGAGATTGGAATTGAGAAGAGCAAGAGCTGAATTTTAGAACCATTTAGGAATGTGTTCATTAGGTAGAAGATGATGATGGCAGTAGGCATAGAGTGAGGTGAACAGATTTGAAATGGCTTTAATCAAGTTCTTGTTGCTAAATCTGTAGATACTGTCTAGGTCTCAGGTTACTTGACTTTATGACAGTGATTATTACCTCCTGGAGACAGTCTGTTCCTTCGACTGCTGTAACACCAACTCTCCCAGCTGTCCTTCTGCTTCTCTGGAATTGTGGGCCAGAATTTTTTGCAGCTTCTATTTCTTTATTTCTAATCCCTTAAAAATTGATGTTCCTCGGAATTCTGTTCTAGGCTCTGTTCTCTCTCATTCTCACAGTCTTACAGAATGATGTCATTACTTTCATAGCATTAATAACCATCTGTGTGTTAATGATTGCCATATTTTTATCTCCAGCCAAGATCTGTCTCCTAAGCTCCAGATCCTTATATTCAACCCATAGTCAACACCTCTTCTCAGATGTTACGCAGGCACCTCAAACTCAAAGTAGAACTTTGCCCTCAAATTGCTCATCCCCCATCCTCCCTTTCAATAAATACTACCACCCTTTTCCTGGTTCCCCAAGCCATACATCATTGATCGTTTTCTTCTTTTTCTTTTGCAGTATAATTTATATAAAGAGAATGTAAATGTACAGTGTGGTGAGTTTGACAAATAGACACACCCGCATTGTCATCATTCAGTGAAGATACAGAATATTTTTTGTTCTCCAGGAAAATTCCCTCATATCACTTTGCCAGTCATTCTTACACCCTTGCCCCAACCCCTGGCTGAGTCACTGTACTTATTGCCTCCTCATTTATTAGCTTTTCCTGTTCTTGAACTTCTTATAAATGGAACCATATGGTATACTTTTATCCAGCATACTTCTGCAATTTATCCATATTGTTGTATAGATCAGTTCTCATTTCAGTCGCTCAGTCCAACTCTTTGCGACCCCATGGACTTCAGCACGCCCGGCTTCCCTGTCCATCACCATAGTTTACTCAAATTCATGTCCATCAAGTCGGTGATGCCATCTAGCCATCTCATCCTCTGTCATCCCCTTCTCCTCCCGCCTTCAATCTTTCCCAGCATCAGGGTCTTTTCCAATGAGTTGGTTCTTCACATCAGGTGACCAAAGTATTGGAGTTTCAGCTTCAACATCAGTCTTTCCAATACATATTCAGTACTGATTTCCTTTAGGATGGACTGGTTGGATTTCCTTGGAGTCCAAGGGACTCTCAAGAGTCTTCTCCAACACCACAGTTCAAAAGCATCAATAATCTTCAGCACTCAGCTTTCTTTATGGTTCAACTCTCACATGCATGCATGACTACTGGAAAAACCATAGCCTTGACTACATGGACCTTTGTTGGTAAAGTAATGTCTCTGCTTTTTAATATTCTCTCTGGGTTGGTCATCACTTTTATTCCAAAGAGCAAGCGTCTTTAACTTCATGGCTGCAGCGTCTGCAGTGATTTTCAAGCCCCCAAAATAAAGTCTGTCACTGTTTGCATTGTTTCCCCATCTATTTGCCATAAAGTGATGGGACTGGATGCCATGATCTCGGTTTTCTGAATGTTGAGTTTTAAGCCAACTTTTTAACTCTCCTCTTTGACTTTTATCAAGAGGCTCTTTAGTTCTTTGCTTTCTGACATAAGGGTGGTGCCATCTGCATGTCTGAGGTTATTGATACTTCTCCAGGCAATCTTGATTCCAGCTTGTGCTTCATCCAGTCCAGCATTTCACATGATGTACTCTGCATATAAGCAGAGTGACAATATATAGCCTTGATGTACTCCTTTCCTGATTTGGAACCAGTCCATTGTTCCATGTCCAATTCTAACTGTTGCTTCTTGACATGCATACATATTTCTCAGGAGGCAGGTAAAGTTGTTTAATATTCCCTTCTCTTTAAGAATTTTCCACAGTTTGTTGTGATTCACACAACAAACTTCTGTTAGTGAAAGGCTTTGGCTTAGTCAATAAAGCAGAAAGAGATGTTTTTCTGAAACTCTCTTGGTTTTTCGATGATGCAGCGGATGTTGGCAATTTGATCTCTGGTTCCTCTGCCTTTTCTAAAACCAGCTTGAACATCTGGAAGTTCACAGTTCATATACTGTTGAAGCCTGGCTTGGAGAATTTTGAGCATTACTTTACTAGCATGTGAGATGAGTGCAGTGTGCGGTAGTTTGAACTTTCTTTGGCATTGCCTTTCTTTGGAATTGGAATGAAATCTAATCTTTTCTTGTCCTATGGCCACTGCTCATTTTTTCATATTTGCTGGCATATTGAGTACAGCACTTGCACAGCATCACCTTTTAGGATTTAAAATACCTCAACTGGAATTCCATCACCTCCACTAGCTTTGTTTGTAGTGATGCTTCCTAAGGCCCACTTGATGTCACATTCCAGGATGTCTGGCTCTAGGTGAGTAATCACACCATTGTGATTATCTGGGTCGTGAAGAACTTTTTTGTATAGTTCTGTGTATTCTTGCCATCTCTTCTTAATATCTTCTGCTTCTGTTAGGTCCATACCATTTCTGTCCTTTATTGTGCTCATCTTTGCATGAAATGTTCCCTAGGTATCTCTCATTTTCTTGAAGAGATCTCTAGTCTTTCCCACTCTGTTGTTTTCCTCTATTTCTTTGCACTGATCACTGTGGAAGACTTTCTTATCTCTCTTTGCTGTTCTTTGGAACTCTGAATTCAAATCGGCATACCTTTCCTTTTCTTCTTTGCCTTTAGCTTCTCTTCTTTTCTCAACTATTTAAGGCCTCGTTAGACAACCTCGTCAGACAACTAGGTCAGTCGTTTGTTCCTTTTTATTGCCATGCATGGTTTTTCTGTGAAAAACTAGTTTGCTTATGCATTATATTGTTGATGGACATTTGAGTTATTTACTCTCTGGTATAGAATAGGTTGTTATTGTTTATTTTATATATAGAGTGTGTATCTGTTAATCTCATTCCAAATTTGTCCCTCCCATCCCATTTCCCCTTGGGTAACCCATAAATTGGTTCCTGTGTCTGTAAAACTCTTTCTGTTTTGTAAATAACGTTCATTTGTGTCATTCTTTTTAGATTACACATGTAAGTGATATCGTGTGATATTTATCTTCGTCTTTCTGAGTTCACTTAGTGTGATAATCTCGAGGTCCATCCATTTTTCTGCAAATGGCATTCATTCTTTTTAATGGCTGCTTAATATTTCACTGTATATATGTATTATGTCTTCTTAAACCATTCATCTGCTGATGGATATTTAGGTTGTTCCATGTCTTGACTGTTGTAAATAGTGCTGCTGAAAACACTGGGTGCATGTATCTTTTTGAATTAGAGTTTTCTTCGGTTATATGCCCAGGAGTGGGATTGGTGGATCACATGACAACTTTAGTTTTTTAAGGAATCTCCATACTGTTCTCTGCGCTTCCCAGGTGGCACAGAACTTGCCTGCCAATGCAGGAGCCTTGACTTCTTAACCTCCAGTCCTTGAAATAGTACTTGGCTGTATTTGTTTAGGTGTTTTTTAATTTTTCTCAGCAGTGTTTTCCAGTTTTCAGTGTACAGATTTTTCAGATCTTTTATTAGGTTTGTTCCTAGTTATTTGTTGAAATTATGTAAAAATAGAGTCGGACACAACTGAACGACTGAACTGAATCAGTTGATTTGTGTGTATTAACCTGGAATCTTGGAATCTTGCTTATTTTTTAACAGTGTGTTTGGCTGCATTGCCTTATCGTTGCCCTCGTGAGATCCTCATTGCTTCCTGTGAGGTCTTTGTTGTGCTGAGTGGGATCTTTAGCTGTGTCCCGTGACACTCTAGTTGTGGCCCCTGGGCTCAGGAGTTGCAGTGAACAGGCTTAGTTGCTCCATAGCACGTGTGATCTTAGTTCCCAAACCAAGGATCAAACCCACATCCCCTGCGTTGCAAGTTGGATTCTGAACCGCTGGACCACCAGGGAAGTCCCTCTTGCTAAGTTTATTATTAGTTCGATTGTAAATTAAAATTTTTTTCTATGTACACAATCATATAGCATCTGTGAGTAGATATTTTTGCTTCTTCCTTTCCTTTGTTTATGACTTTCTAATATTGGCGTATTACAATGACTTGAATCTTGAGTACAGTGTTGAATAAAGCAGTGAGAATAGACATCTTTTCTTGTTTCTGAGCTCAATCAGGTATTACCTGCAGACTTTTTGTATAAACCCTTTATCAGATTGAGGAAGCTCTCCTTTATCCTTAGTTTGTTGAGAGTTTTTTTGTTTTAAATCATTCAGTTCAGTTCAGTTCAGTCGCTCAGTCGTGTCCGACTCTTTGCGACCCCATGAATCGCAGCATAAGTAATGTCTCTGCTTTTGAAAATGCTATCTAGGTTGGACATAACTTTTCTTCCAAGGAGTAAGCGTCTTCTAATTTCATGGCTGCAGTCACCATCTGCAGTGATTTTGGAGCCTAAAAAAATAAAGTCTGGCACTGTTTCGACTGTTTCCCCATCTATTTCCCATGAAGTGATGGGACCAGATGCCATGATCTTTGTTTTCTGAATGTTGAGCTTTAAGCCAACTTTTTTGCTCTCCTCTTTCACTTTCATCAAGAGGCTTTTAAGCTCCTCTTCACTTTCTGCCATAAGGGTGGTGTCATCTGCATATCTGAGGTTATTGATATTTCTCCCGGCAATCTTGATTCCAGCTTGTGTTTCTTCCAGTCCAGCATTAGGTATTGAATTTTATCAGATGCTCTTTGGGCAGCATCTTTTGAGATAATGCTTGGTTTCTTTTTGTCTTTCATTCTGTCATAATTGATTTTCACATGTTAAGTCAACCTTGTATTCCTCAGATAAATCCACTTGATCAAGATTTATTATCTTTTTCATATACTTCTGGATTTGATTTGCTAATTTTATTAATGATTTTTGTATTGTCTGTAATTTTCTTGTAATGTTTTGGTATCAAGATTATCCTGGCCTGTTAAAACAAATCCAGAAGTGTTCCTTCTTCTTTGAAAGATTTTTATTAAGGCTAGTATTTCATCAGTAAAGCCATCTGAATGTAGTTTTCTATGTGAGATGGTTTTTAATGATAAATTTAGCTTTTTAAACTGATAGCAGCTATTCAGGTTTTCTGTTTCATTTGTTTGGTTTGGAAACTTTTGGTTTTTAAACAACTATTTAATCTAAGTTGTTAAATATATTGGCATATTGTCCATAATTTCCTTTAATTCCTTTTAAATTTCCATAGGATCTGTGGTGATAGTTTCTCTCTTGCATTCTTCATGTTGGTAATTTGTTTTCAGGCATCATTTTTTGTATCTCCTCTCTAACTTTTCACATCTACGTTATCCATTCTGTTCCTGTTTTAGTTTAGGACAGTGCCTAAACTTTTGGTAGGACTATTAAAGTAACCTCGCCTTCCTGTTTATAGTCTGTTTCTCTGTATCCCAGTAACCTAGTTACAGAAGGTAAGATCTTTCTAAAGAACAAATGTAACTAAATCTTTCTTGGCTTACAACTTTTTAATAGTTTCCTAATACCTTACAAATAAAAATCTAACCTCATTCATACAGAATACAAAATCATTATTGATAAAATATCTATTTCTCTGAATAGAATCCTGTTTTTCCCATGTATTCTTTACCTTTTCATCTCTCTCTGCAAGCCATAGGAAGCTCTACTTCACTGACTTTCTAGTTGCTCTAATTTGTCACTCAGCATCTTAAAATTGAATGCAGTATTTAGATGGGATATGATCAATACTAAGTCAACAAAAACTGTTTCCTACTTCTCCTTGGCTGAGGTTATTGTTAATATCTGCTAGGTATGAGCTCAGTATTTATTTGACATAATACCTTTTATTCTGTGTACTTTACTTTCACAGCAAAATCTAGCTGCAAAACATTATTTTTAGCACACTTTCAATTTTGCTATTATCTCAAAACATATTCAGATAACATGTATCTATTTGCTCTAGCCAGAATACCTGTCAAGCAGCTACTTGATAGTCTTCTTGTTGGTACTGACTAATCACCCAGGTGACTGGATGGTTTATATTTCTATATAGTACCATTTTACAGTTCATAAAATCAAGAGACATTCCTCTGAAACTGACTAAAGCAGTTGGTTTGGAGGTAAAGCAGTTGTTTCTTTTCTTGTCAGTTCTTCACCTCCTCACCCCCAGGGGAATCAGGATGTCCCATATTATGTTTGAAAGCCTAAAACATGTCAAACTTTTATTCTTCTGTTGAGTTTGAAAGGGGGGACGTTATTAGCTCCGTCTTGATGTAGCAGGGGCTCTGAAAGTCTGTTTGGATAACACTGAAGATTGGAGGAAATGTGACTCTGTCTGTGTGTTTTAAGCCCCTAAGGTAAGATCAGAAAGCGTCTGGGGCAGTGAGAGCCAAATAGTTGAAGTCATACATTAATTATGGTCATGAATCATTTTTATTTTTAAAGTCTTTACCATTTGACAAGGTTGTTTGCATAGTACTAGTGAGTTTTAGGCAGCATTTTCCCTCCTTTTAAAGTAACAGGTTATTTTGTTGATTTCTACTCTGGGTTGATAATGCCTATCAAATTAGAATTCTGATAACATTTTTAATAGAAATTGCTTGTTTCTTGCCAGAATGAATGGTCTTTAATTTATGTGATTTTTCTTTTGAATATATTTTGAAGTTATAGAAAACTATCACTTTAATCTTTTAACTCTTTCACTGATATCCGTTGTTCAGTCACTAAGTCCTGTCCGACACTTTGCGACCCCATGGACTGCAGCACGCCAGGCTTCCCTGTCCTTCACTGTCTCCTGCTGCTGCTGCTGCTGCTGCTGCTGCTGAGTCGCTTCAGTCGTGTCCGACTCTGTGCGACCCCATAGACGGCAGCCCATTGGGCTCCGCCATCCCTGGGATTCTCCAGGCAAGAACACTGGAGTGGGTTGCCATTTCCTTCTCCAATGCATGAAAGTGAAAAGTGAAAGTGAAGCCGCTCAGTCATATCTGACTCAGCGACCCCATGGACTGCAGCCCACCAGGCTCCTCCGTCCATGGGAATTTCCAGGCAAGAGTACTGGAGTGGGGTGCCATTGCCTTCTCTTCACTGTCTCCTGAAGTTTGCTCAAATTCATGTCCATTGAATCAGTGGTGCTGTCTAACCATCTCATCCTCTGTTGCCCTTTTCTCCTTTGCCTTCAATCTTTCCCAGGATCGGTATATCAATATCAATAAAAGTAATCAAAATTTGGGGACTGTACTTTTATATACAGGCATTAGTCGACATTCAGTCAGCAGTATGTTTTGTGCTACATTCTGTGCTAAGCACTGGGAACGTAAATGAAAAAAACGTGTTTGTTTCTTTTTCTCAGAAGGATCTAGTAAAGAAATAGAAAAGGCAATAGACAGTTGCTGTAAAATGTGGTTCTATAATCTTTGTTAGTGTTAGTGTCTGTATGATGCTGTGGATCCCCATAGGAAGAAGTACCTCTGCCTGTCTGGGATAGTTGGGGAAGGCCTTTGGAGGAGAATGTATACTTGAGCTGCCACTTAGTGGATTTAGGGGTGTACTTGTCTGTTAAGAGTGAGAGAAACTTTAGGCAGAACAGTTCATTTAAAGGTACAGAAGGAAGAAATGGCATCATGTGTTTGGAGAGTTGATAGTCATTCAGTGTTGTTGGAGTTGTGTGTGCAAGGTAAGAACAGCAGAAAATGAGGCTGGGGCCACATCACAAAGGGCCTTTCCTTGGTTTCACATTTCTTTAGTCACCTTTATGGGAGAGCATTGCTCTTAAGAGAGTGTACACCTAGACACACAGCAAGAGTCAGCGGGATGGAGAATAGTCTCCTCTATTGGATTCCTTTGGGGTCTCGAGGAAGTTGCAAAAGAACTGATCTCATGAGCAATCTCAGAAGAGTTGCTCCTTTTTAGATCACCTGAGAAGTCCTCACTGACTATCAGGCGGTTTCTGAAAGTGCAAATAATGTCTTGACTCTTTTTAGTGAAAGGTGTCATAATAATAATGTTGGCCGAGGTATTGATGTTATCAGCTCCCTCACAAAATTAACATCCTCCTATATAGGGTAACTTTCAGGTTAGGAGAGTTCACTGGTTTTATTCATTTAAAAAACTGAAGTAAAACTTCCTTACAGTGAAGTACTTAGATCCCAAGTTTAAGTTCTGTGTGTACCTGTGCGCCTCTCACCTCAACCAAGAGATGGAATGTTCCCATCACTTCAGACAGCTGCTTCATCCCCTTGGTCTCCCCCAGTCGGTCCTGCCTGACACAGGCAGCCAGCCGCTCTTCATGTCTGTCATCGTGAATTGGCTTTACCTGTTCTTGAACTTTGTTTAAATGGAATCATATAGTATGTACTTTTTTGTTCCTGCGTTTTTTCACTCAACCTAATGTTTTGAGGGTCATTCATATTGTTGTGTATATCAGTGTTGTGTTCCCTTTTTAATGCTGAGTAGAGTTTCATTATATGAGTATACCACAGTTGGCTTATTAATTCTGTTTGATGGACATTTGGGTTGTTTTCTGTGAACATTCTTATAAATATCTTCTTGTGAATATCTTTCTATATTTCTTGAGTAAATGGTAAGGAGTAGAAATAGTGAGTCACAGGTTAGATGTTTGTATATCTTTATAAGAAACAGTTTTCCACAGTGATGACACTGTTTTACCACCAGTGCGTGCAAGTCCTAGTTGCTCCACATCCTTCTAGCATTAGGTGTTATTTTAATTTTAGTTATCCTGTCAGGTATGAAATGGTATTGCATTACAATTTCAATTTTAATTTCCATAATGACTAAGATTTTGAGCACATTTTCCTATGCTTATTGTCTTATATCTTACAGTTTTCATAATTTATTTTTGGTTGTGCTGGGTCTTCATTGATGCATGTGAGTTTTCTCTAGTTGTGATGCGCAGGCTCCTCATTGCGGTGGCTTCTCTTGTCGCAGAGCACGGGCTCTTTTATATCTTATTTTGTGAAGTGTTTCACTCTTTTGCCCATTTTTAATTAGGTTGTCTCCTTGTTACTGATATGTAAGAGTTCTTTATATACTCCAAGCATAATACTTTGTCGAATTGATGTTTTGTAAGTATTTTCTCCTGGTCCATGGACTGCTTTTATATTTTCTTAATGGCATCTTTAGATGAACAGAGATTTTTTTTTTTATTTTGGCAATGCGTAATTTATTCATTTTTAATTTTATGGTTAGTGCTTTTGTGTCTTCTCTAAGAAATCTTTGCCTATCCCAAGGTTGCAAGAGTTTCTCCTTTGTTTTCTTCTACAGTTTTTATGATTCTAGCTTTTATATTTACTATGATATTCTTGAGTTAATTTTTTGTGTGTACTGTGAGGTTGGGAATGAAATTCATTTTTTCCCTATCCAGTGTTTCCAGCACCATTTGTTTAAAAAATTTTCCTTTTCCATTAGTCTCCCTCCATTCCTTTGTCCAAAACCAATTGACCATACATGTGTAGGTCTGTTTGTATACTCTTTATTCTGTTCCATTGATCTATTTTTTGATCCTTATAGTGAAATCGCTCAGTCATGTCCTATTCTTTGCGACTCCATGGACTGTAGCCTGCCAGGCTCCTCTGTCCATGGAATTCTCCAGGCCAGAATAGTGGAGTGGGTAGCTGTTCCCTTCTCCAGGGGATCTTTCCAAGCCAGGGATTGAACACAGGCCTTCTGTACTACAGGCAGATTTTTTACCAACTGAGCCACCAGGGAAGCCCAAGAATACTGGAGTGGGTAGCCTATCCCTTCTCCAGGGCATCTTCCTGATCCAGCAACTGAACCAGGATCTCCTGCATTACAGGCAGATTCTTTACTGTCTGAGCCACCAGGGAAGCCCATTCTTGATCCTTACACTAGTACCGTATTGTTTAATTTTGTAGCTTTATATAAGAGGAAGTCTTGAAATCTGGCAGATTTAAAGATTGGTTTATCTCTTCTAGATTCTTTGTTTTTCTATATAATTAGTAGTATCAGCTTCTTAATTTCTACAAAAAGAAACACACACACACACACACAAAGCCTATTGTGATTTTGATTGTAATTGTGAAATTATTGACCCACATATAAACTGAATATATATTCAGAAATATAACTGAATGTTTGTTGAACTTGTGTCTGTAACATTATTAGTTCTTGTAGTTGTTTTGTGGATTCCTAATGATTTTCTACATGAAAATCATATCATCTGTGAATTAAGAAAATTTGAACATTTTAAATAGGTACATGTACACAAAATATATAAGCTATATTTGAAGACAGATACCAAGAAAGCACAAACCAATAATTAAAACAACAAAAAAAATAGCTCTTAAATTTTCAGTGCTCCTTATTTCAAAAGGTCTGCTGCTTTAATTCAGTCTTCTTGGAATTATCGTTAATTTTTTTTTTTTCTTTCTGGATACCCATAAGTAATAGCCTTCATAGCAGTGATAGTTTTTAGTGTCTTCACTAATGCAGTTAATATCTCTGGGCCTCAAGTTTCCTATCTTTAAAGCGATAGGATTCAATCAGATTATAGTCTGAGGTCTCTCAGATTCCCATGAGTTCTTCATTTTGCTCTCAATATGTCACAGGCAGTCAGGTGGGCATAGAAAGGGTGTTTTTAGAACATACTGTAACCCTTGTTATTTCCCTGTTGTAAATATGCTAGAGAATTGTGAAATGATCAGTTTGAGTTCATTATTCTGTTTATCCTGGAAGCTTTGTTCTCATTTTGTTCCATTCATGCCTGTGGCTCTGGGTTGAGTTTATAGTTAACTCACTTAAATTTTTCTACAACTTTTATTTCTAGGCTTCATAGAGCCCAGTGTGCAATTAAACAGACTCAGGTAACTGTTCAGAAAATTGGAAAGGAAATTGAAGAAAAACTAAGACTCACATCTACAAGCAATGGGCTGGTAGGTTTTTATATATTAACATCTCTAAACTCCTTGATTTCTAAGTGTGATCATCATATTCTTCTTGTGTTAATTTCTCTCTTTCTCCACTCCTCCAAAACCTTCAGGTAGTTTTTTCTTTTTTTCCCCCTTAATGTTTCAGTGAGACTTCTGTTAGTATTTAAATGTTAGGAATCAACTTTCACATCTGCTAATAGTGTAAGATACAAAGTGCCTTTTTGTGGTAATTGAAACTTTAGATTACATACAGTTACTTAGATAATCAAAAGTTATTTTAGTAATGTCTCATAAATGTGAACTCAAACTGTGCAGACACAAACTATATAATGAATGAAAAATAACTGCCAGAAGAAAAAAAAATAGAGAGACTAATCTGCTTTTAAAATTTTAAAAATTATTTGCATTGAATTTAGTAAATTAGTTTATGGGCAGTGTTCTCTTTCGGGAAAGATTCTGTTAAAGAGATATTTCCAAAGAATAGAAATTCCAACCCAAATAGACAGATTTAAGATACTAGCATAATTTGGGGGTTGCTTTATATTCTTCCTAGTGGAATGAAGATTCTTTTTAAGTAGAATAGTGAGTATAGCCAATAGATGGAACTTCGCTCGAAGTGAAGTCACAGTGCTAATGATAGCGTTTGAAGATACTTGTGCTGTCATTGTGAGTGCCTTCTAATAAGTAGCTTTAGTCATGTCCTGCTCTTCGCAACACTGTGGACTGTAGCCCGTCAGGCTCTTCTGTCCGTGGAATATCCCAGCAAGAATACTGGAGTGGGTTGCTGTGCCCTCCTCCAGGGGATCTTCCCGACCCCTGGATTGAACCCGCGTCTCTTATGTCTCCTGCATTGGCAGGCAGGTTCTTTACCACTGACAACACCTGGTAATGGTACTTAAAATAAAACTCAAATCCTCAAATTAAATCTGAAGGAAAAACCTTTTAAGTATTTGTTTGCACAAACTCAGTAACGTGAATAGGCAGTATATTCCAGCTGTCATTCACAGCACTACCAATTTGGCAAAAGTTCTTTATGTCCCCAAACAAAAGTTCCATTACCTGTAGGATTTGCCTGACATAATTATTCAGGGGATTAACTGTAGAAAAGCAATTAACCTACACAGGTTTTATTTCATGGAATTTGAAATTAGTGGATGATAAAGTATTTATATAAAACTGATGATTTTGACCTATAAATGGCAGTGTCATGTAACTCACCCTAATATAAAAAATGGCTAGTTCTGTCCCTGTACATGGCCGGCATGCAAAATGTAGTAGCTGCAATAACTATGGTAATAATACTTGTTATTCATATGACTTTTCTTGCCTGTGGAAAATCTTCCACTTTGGAGAAGCTGTTAAACCCCCTTCTGTAACTCAGGCCCCCAAAAGGGCCAAACTCCAGGCCACAAATATATTGGAGGTAGAGGAAAAAATAGCTAATTTTAATCCTTTCTATAGTGTACAAAAATACCACATTTTTAGAGCCTTTGTCTGGTAAGAAACTGCTAGATTTTTTCTTATTTTCCTCTCCCAAGGCAAGACTGGGAAATTACTTATTTCATTAAGTGACAGCATATGCTTTGTCTCAGTATGGAAAAATGTATGTTTAATCCTATTTTTCTAAAATATAAGTGGTGACATGCAGAGCAAGATGATAGAATGTAGGAGTTTAAAGAGATCAGGTTCAGAGGTTCACTGTGTGTTTTTATGCGGCCTAGTCAACATAGAACAAAATCATGGGATTTTTGAACTGAAAGTGAACCTAGAAATCTAGTTCCATTATAACCTCACTTAAAACCACACCTGACTAGTACATTCTCTTCCCTTCCCTCCTTTGATTTTCTCCGTAAAAATATTACCGTTTAACATGCTATACACTTTACATATGTATTTTGTCTCTAAACTCTGTGAGGAGAAGGAGTTTGTCTATTTTTTTTTTTTTTCTCCTCATGGCTGTATTTTCCAGTATAGTGGTGGACACACAGTGTGCTCAGTAAATATTTTTTGAATGTAAGAATAAATCTAGTGTAATATCTTTTTAAGGAACAGAAAAATGAGACCTAAAGAAAGTAAGCAACTTTCCTATGATCATTAGACAGTCAGAAATTTTGGTTTTCTTGACTTTTTCAAGAAGTAATATTTGTTACCTTCTGTGAGATTTATCTGTAATAAATTAGAACCCGTTACTATACCTTTTTTCCTTCATTCCCTTTCCAGATTGGCCCAAGGTCCTTATTCTTCAAACCATTCATTTTCAGTGTATAAGAGTATACAGACACTTTACCATCTGAGCCACCAGGGAAGCTTAAGTATAAATACAATCAGAAGGTATATTTGATGTAGAAACAAATTAGATTACCTTCTTTCAGATATAATTAACTGTTAGACCATATTAGGTTCATACTTCCTGAACATTGGCATCTTGTCATCAATGTCCAACATAATTTTGGTGGCACATAACTATGGTTTTTAAGAAATTTCTGCTGTTATCATTTTGATTTCTTTTGCCTAAATGTCTTGGATTTTGTCAAATTGCCTTTCCTTCCAGATTTCCTTAATTTTTTCCTTAATATACCTTTTCTGTTCCAGAATCCCATCCAGAAAACCATATTGCTTTTAGTAGTTATGCTTTTTTAGACTCTCTTTGGTTGTGAAAATTCTTCAGACTGATTTTTTTTATGAGCTTGACAGTTTTAAGGATTACTTGGTTAGCTGTTTTATGTAATATCCCTTGATTGGGGTTTGTCTGATGTTTTGTTGCAATTGAACTCGGTTCTAATGTCTTTTTTGGAAGGGGGGGGGTTCCAATGTCCAGTCCAGGGCACAACATTTATTTAGTCTAGGCTTCTCTGATCTTTGACAATTTTTCGTTCTTTCCTACTTTTAAATCATGACTAATCACTGCTGATAGTAACCTTGATCCCTTGGTTAAAAGTAATGTCTCCTACATTTACGCACTCTAGAAGTTCTCTTTCTGTATTCAGTATTTGGAAAGCAAGATACTCAACCTGGCCTCCACTCAAGAAGAGGGGACTTCAGCTCCACCTCCTGGAGGGGAGACAATCTTAACACATTATTTGGAATTCTTTGTCAGAAAGATTGGTCCCTTCTTCCCCCACTCATTTATTTATTCAATCATTTAATCATTAGTATGGATTTTATCTATATATTTTATACTTTAGGTTGCAATCTGATACAACGTTATTTGTTTTCTTGTCTCAGCTGTGGCACTGAGAGTTCTCTCAAGTTGGCTTCTGTGTCTTTTTGCCCTCATCTCTTCTTTTATGTTTTTTTGCTTTTTACAGCAGATTCTTAATTTCTCGCACTGTGATCCCGGTCTCAGCCCTAGACTCAGCCATTTCTCCTAGGAGTCCTGTTCATTTCACTGAATAATGATATTTAGAAACAAGATCTGGGCACGGGTGTGCCATTGCAGTTGAGTTGTAACTGCTTCTAGGCCCTCTCAGTGGACATAACTGGTATACACAAATATCTGTCTCTCTGTGTATTAAAATTAACATAAGTTCATACCAATGTACTCAACTCAAACTCCACAGAGTTTATTCTGGTCTTTCCCTTCTTTGTGTTTATTGTAGTATCTTTTTCTGATAGTGAGAAACCATTAGTACAATTTATTTGCTTACTTTTTTAGTCCTTGTGTACTTGATAAGGAGGTTATATTTTTCCACTCATTTTTAAATAGGTTTTTGTCTTCATATGTTGTGGTTAAAGACCATGTGGGCATTGTGTGTGTGTTTGGATACAAATCCTTTATCTGATATGTATGTTGGGAATATTTTCTTCAAGTTTGTGGTTTGCCTTTTTGTGTTCTTAATGATACTTTAAAGAGCAAAAGTTTTAAAGTTTGATGAAATCCAGTGTATTTAAAAAAATTTATGTTTAGGGCTTTTTGTGTTCTTTCTAGGAAATCTTTGCCTAACCCCAAGTCATATAAATTTTCTTTGGTATTTTTCTTCTAGAAATTTTATAGTTTTGAGCTTTACATTTAGATCTATGATCCATCTTAAGTTGTTGTTTTTTAATGAGTTAAGTGGGGTAGCTTTTTCTGTATGAATGTCTGGTTGATTTAGCATCATTTCTTGACCAGTCTTTCCTTTCCCCATTTAATTTAATTGAAAGTTTGTCTTAAATCAATTGACCATATATGAGTGCATTTATTTCTGGATTCTCTATTTTGATCCATTGATCTATATGTCTGCCCTTTACCAATACCAAACTCCCTTACTATTATATTATTATATCTTTGTCATCTTAAAATCAGATGAAGTAAGTTCTCCAACTTGGTTCTTTTTGAACAATTCCCGTGGGTTTTCTAGGTTCTTTGTATTTACAAGTGAATTTGAGAATCAACTTATCACTTTCTACCAAAAAAAGAAAAAGCCTACTGGAAATTTGTTCAGTATTTGTAGATCAATTTGTGGAGAATCGCAATCTTAACAATATCAAGTTCTCCAATCCATGAACATGGCATATATCTCTTTTATTTTGATTTTTTTCTTTAATTCTCTCAATAATATTCTGCAGCTTTCACTACACAGATTCTGGGCATCTTTTATTTTTGTTTTTCCTAAGTATTTTATGGGAGGCTTTTTATTTGTTTTCGGCATTATTGTAAGTGGGAATGTTTTGAAATTTTGTTTCTCATTTATTTACTGCAAATATATAAGAATGCAATTCAGTTTAAGTTAGTTACCTTGCATCTTGCAATCTTATTAACTTAAATTTTAGTAGTTATTTTGTAGATTTCTTGGGATTTTCTATATAAACAATCATATCTGCAAACTTGGATTACTTTATGCACTTAAATTTTCTGCCTTATTTCAATAGCTAGGACATACAGTGGAGAAGGCAATGGCACCCCACTCCAGTACTCTTGCCTGGAGAATCCCATGGACGGAGGAACCTGGTAGGCTGCAGTCCATGGGGTCCCGAAGAGTCGGACACGACTGAGCAACTTCACATTCACTTTTCACTTTCATGCATTGGAGAAGGAAATGGCAACCCACTCCAGTGTTCTTGCCTGGAGAATCCCGGGGATGGGGGAGCCTGGTGGGCTGCCATCTATGGGGTCGCACAGAGTCGGACACGACTGAAGCGACTTAGCAGCAGCAGGACATACAGTACAGTGTTGAATAAAAGTGATACAAAGGAGATCCTTTACTTTTTTCTAATCGTAAGGGGAAATGATTCATGCTTTCTTCATTAAGTATAAAGTTAGCAATGCTTTTTATTGGTTTTCAGACGTTCCCTCTTATTCCTAATTTCTGAATTTTTGTCATGAACGATGTTGAATTTTATCAAATGCTTTTTCTACATCTACTGAAATAAACAATCATGACATTTTCTTCTTGATGCTGTGAACTGCATTGATTTAATTTCAAGTGTTTAACTAACATTGCATTTCTGGAATAAACCAATGGTTACAATATACAGTGTAATTTTTTTTTTACCTTTCTAGATTTGATCCGGTAATAATTTAAGAGTTTTTGTGTTTACAGTCCTTAAGGATATTGGGATGCAGTGTTTTAAATTACTTTGTTAGAATGGTATTAGGATTATGGTAGCCTGGTAAAATTAGTTAGGCAGTGTTCCTTTTGCCTACTGCATCTTGACTAGTAGCAGAATTCACCTGGATTTTTTAACATTTTCACTCTGCCAAGATTTCATGTCTTTTTACTCAGTATGAAAATATTAGGTTGGTGCAAAAGTAATTACAGTTTTGCATTGTTGAAATTTTCCATTTGATATTGATACATATTCTTAAATGTCATTATGTTATGCATCATTTTAATGTGAATTTCTTGCTTTATGTTTTTTGCTATTGAGTTATTACTTGTTTATTTTATATGGATTTTAGACTTTGCAAATGATGTTAGACAAAAAGCAAAATTGAGCAGTTTTCTTATTTGAGTTCAAAATGGGTCAGAAAGCAGTGGAGACAACTTACAACATCAACAGTGCCTTTGGCCCAGAAATTGCTAAACCAGCATACAGTGAGGTGGTGGTTCAAGAAGTTTTGCACAGGAGATGAGAGCCTTGAAGATGGGGAGTGCAGTGATCGGCCATCAGAAGTTGACAGTGACCAGCTGAGAGGATCACTGAAACTGATCCCCTTACAGCTACAGAAGTAGCTGCCCAAGAACTCAGCGTTGATCATCCTATGGTCATTTGGCATTTGAAGCAAATTGGAAAGGTGAAAAAGCTTGATAAGTGGGTGCCTCTTGAGCTGACCACAGATCCAAAAAATTGTCATTTTGAAGTGTCATCTCTTACTCTATGCAACAACGAACTGTTTCTTGATCAAATTGTGATATGTGACAAAAAATGGATTTTATGGGACAACCAACAATGACTAGCTCTGTGGTTGGACCGAGAAGAAGCTCTAAAGCACTCCCCAAAGCCAGACTCGCACCAATAAAAGGGTCACGGTCACTGTTTGGTGGTCTGCTGCTTCTGTGATCCACTGCAGCTTTCTGAATCCCAGTGAAACCGTTACATCTAAGTATGCTCAGCAAATCAGTGAGATGCACGGACAACTGCAATGCCTGCAGCCAGCACTGATCAACAGAAAGAGCCCAGTTCTTGTTTGAGACAGTGCCTGACCTCACGTTGCACAACCAACACTTCAAAAGTTGAACGAATTGGGCTATGAAGTTTTGCCTCATCTGCCATATTCACTTGCGCTCTAGCCAACTACCACTTCTTCAAGCATCTCAACAACATTTTCTAGGGAAAATGCTTCTATAACCAACAGAATGCAGAAAATGCTTTCTAGGAGTTAATTGAATCCTGAAGCAAGGATTTTTATACTTTCAGTTCAGTCGCTCAGTCGTGTCCGACTCTTTGCGACCCCATGTATCGCAGCACGCCAGGCCTCCCTGTTCATTACCATCTCTCGGAGTTCACTCAGACTCACATCCATCGAGTCAGTGATGCCATCCAACCATCTCATCCTTGGTCGTCCCCTTCTCCTCCTGCCCCCAATCCCTCCCAGCATCAGAGTCTTTTCCAATGAGTCAACTCTTCGCATGAGCTGGCCAAAGTACTGGAGTTTCAGCTTCAGCATCATTCCTTCCAAAGAAATCCCAGGGTTGATCTCCTTCAGAATGGACTGGTTGGATCTCCTTGCAGTCCAAGGGACTCTCAAGAGTCTTCTCCAACACCACACTTCAAAAGCATCAATTCTTCGGCGCTCAGCCTTCTTCACAGTCCAACTCTCACATCCATACTTTATACTACAGGAAAAACAAACTTCTCATTGGCAAAAATGTGTTGATGGTAATGGTTCCTATTTTGATTAATAAAGATGTGTTTGACCCTAGTTACAATGATAAAATTCAGGATCCAAAACCGTAATTACCTTTACACCAACCTAATATTTAACTTTTTTTTCCTACTTAGCATGTTTATAATAGTGGGCTTCCCAGGTGGCTCAGTGGTAAAGAATCTGCCTGCAATGCTGGAGATCTGGGTTCAGTCCTTGGGTGGGAAAGATTCCTTGGAGGAGGGCATGGCAACCCACTCCAGTATTCTTGCCTGGAGAAACCCCATGGAAAGAGGAACCTGGTGGGCTGTGGTCCATGGGATTGCAAAGAGTCAGACACGACTGAGCAACTAAGCACAATCCATTTATAATAGTGACTTTGCAGTCTATGTCTGATAACTTTAACATCTGGATCATCTCAGAGTTGGCATATGTGGATAGTCTTTTCCCAGGAGAGTGAGTCACGTTTTCCTGGCTTTTTGTTTATTGGGTAGTATTGCACACCCTGGACATTGTGGATGTAGTTTTGTGGAATCTCTGGATTTGGTTGCTTTGCTTCAGATATTGACGTTTTCATTTTAGCAGGTAGTTAACTTGGTTAGGCCTGCAGTGGACATTGCCTTAGATTTCAGTTCAGTACTCTCATCCTTAGGCACAGCTGCTCTCTGCTGTCTCATGCCTCTATGATTTAGGATTCAGATTGAATTTAAAAATTTTTTAAGTTTGTTTTTGGTTGCGCTGGGTCTTTGTTGCTGGCCTTGGGCTTTCTCTAGTTGCTGTGAGTGGGGGCTCCTTCATTGCGGTGCGTGGGTTTCACATTGTGTTGGCTTCTCTTGTTGTGGAGCCTGGGCACACTTCAGTTGTTGCAGCACACAGGCTCAATAGCTGGGGCTCCCAGGCCCTAGAGTATGTGGGCTTCCAGAGCTGTGGCTCATGGCCTTTAGTTGCCCTGCATGTGGCATGTGGAATCTTCCCAGATCGGGCATCGAACCTGTGTCCCCCGCATTGGCAGGCAGATTCTTATCCACTCTACCACCAGAGAACTCCTCAGACTGAATTTACACAGAATTAGAGGTGTCCCATTCTCCAGCTTCCTCCATTCTGGTGACCTGGATTGCCTAATTTCTTTTCTCTCGTTCCTCTTGACAGAATGGTAGGAGTCTTTCTGTTGGTGTTTCACTCTCCGAGCAAAGTACCAGAAAGAGGGCATTTCACCTCGAGTGTCACCAGGTTCTGAGTTTATCCCCAAATCTGCCTGCCACTGATCACTCTTTAGAACCCTCAAATAGTAGCTTTTTGCATTTTACCTAGCAGCTATAGCAGTTACTTGCAGGAGAACCAGTTTGTTAGGTCAAACTTATATTTTGTTAAACTGTGTTATTCTCTTATATCAAAAGCAGAACTCCTTATGTTTTATTATTATGTATATATTTGCTTTATCTCCTTGGTCTTCCGTGGTAGCTCAGCTGGTAAAGAATCTGCCTGCAATGCAGGAGATCCTGGTTTGATTCCTGGGTTGGGAAGATCCCCTGCAGAAGGGAAAAGCTACCCACTCCAGAATTCTGGCCTGGAGAATTCTATGGACTGTATAATCCATGGAGTTGCAAAGAGTTGGGTACGACTGAGTGACTTTCACTCACTTCACTTTATCTTCTTAGCTGGACCTGGTTTCTAGGTCTGATGTTGCTACTGAGTCTATGAGATTACTGGGTTGGATTAAATATTTTCTAAGGAAAATTTTACACTTTCTTAGTGGTTAAGTAGGGATAGGTACAATAGAAATAACCTGTAAATGACATTTTGAAGCAAATTTGTTAACTTACAGGACAACTGCCATAGATCTAAAACTTTTTTTCAGGTTGTTAACTGTTTCCACTTTTGGTGGAAAAACTAATACAGATGAATAATGCCCTCAATCACTCAAGTCCCCTTTATACTCTAAAAATTTTAAAGATCTCAAAGAATTTAGAGTATATCTATTGATAATGTGTGGGTTAACAAAAGACAGCTGAATCTGCACATTTACTTCTGTGGTCAATCTGTTGTGATATCACAGATCTTACTCTGGAAAACTCAACTATACAATTATGAGAAAATGAGAGTAAAAAGGTGAGATAGCAGCTTAGTAGTATTATGAAAATATTTTTGATCTCACAGACTCTTTTAGGAACCCTCATGTTTCCTGGACCCTGCTTTGACAACTTTTGCCTAAGCCTTTTTGGCTCCAGTGTAATCTACGAGAAGAAGATTGTCTAATATGTCATTTACAGATTGGTCTGTCATTCAGAAATGAATCTTTAGCATTGCCCATCACTATCTTTATAAAGATGCATAAAAAGGAGTGTGTGTGCTTACAAATAGATGGATATATCTGTGATTTTCAGATTAGATACAGTGTTGTATAAAAACTAATATCCAATTAAAAATGATGCATTAGAAATGCACTTATGATATCTGTGCTTAGAGTTAACAAGTAAGTAGAACACAGAAACCCATTAGAAGATACTGACGGAGCATTAAGATCTTTCAGTGCTTTGGTTCATTTGAAAGGAACCAGAACCATATTCTACTTGGGTGGGGTTTGTTTATTCATCAGAAATTAGAGCCAACAATTCTGGTTTTCAATGACTTGATATATTTCTGTAAATGGGCCAGTTTTTGCACATGGACTATGACACAAACATACTATACACATGCCTTCCTGTATTAGTATTTAGACCAACTTGTACCCTTAGTTCTTAGATTCCAGTAAATATAACCCAGTCTGAGCATGTACCCTGCAATAAGAGCAGATTAACTGTCCTGCTTATGCATATCCTTGTGTTCTCTGAAGAGTTGTTTTTCTTTTCTAGTTTGTTCCTCTACATAGGTAGAATCTAGTTTATGTATTTTGTGGAAAAATTCAGGTTAAGGAAGATGAGCACTCTTTGGAGAAAATGATTGTTCCTAAAAATTTATATGGTTTTTCCCTCAGTAATATGAAAACACTGATCTCTCCACTGGATTACCAAAGACACCCAGCTTGTTTCTTGATTCCTCTTTCTTTTATAAGTGTCATCAGTGACTTTTGGTTTTTGTTTTTATAGGGAGTTGGCAAAATGGCTTTGGTCTCCACTAGACCCAAACCCTTAGAAAGCAGAAACCATTTCTCATTTATCTTAAAAATGTAGCAGGCCCTTCCTTCATAAATATTTGATTTGTTTAGAGAAAAGATTGCCTAGAAATGTCTTATATTTCATAAAATTTTCCAGTCAAATGTAATAATGATTGGAAATAAGCTTTACTGCTTGTTTTCTTGGCTTGAATGTCTTTAAGAGATGATCATACCATCTGTTTAGAATCAGTATTTCAGAGATGAGGAAGAAAGCATTTTGGGTGAGAGATGATAGCTGTAAAGTAGTTTCCACACAATTACCAAAAGTCATTTTCCATGCCCATTGCCCCAGCAAGGCCATACCAGTACTCGTCTCACTGAGTACCCGCGCTTTCTCATTGTCTGGGAATCAAATGGAGACGCTGAGTTTTTTCTTTTAAAAGTTTTCCACCAGCTCATCCCAGGGCTTAGTAACCTATTCAGTTTACTGAATTAATTTTGTATTTTCTCCCCATTAAAATTTTACCAGTATATGTCTTGGGAAAAGGACCGTTTAGTTAAGAATTTTGTCATAGAAAATCATGAAAACCGTATTCTTGACACTGGATAAAGGCTTAAGAGAGAAGGGCACATACATTCATAATGTGGTGATAGTATGTGAATGCAAACATGTGCACAGGTATATGTTCCTTGTGGGGGTAGGATTTCACATTTTATCTGGAGGCAAATTCTGGCAGGATATTTGGATTAAAAGGGAGGCAAGTTAAGTTTAAAGCATGATTTTGTAGGTTTAAAAAGGAAATATTTTTATGGAAAGATAAGTAAGCAAACTTAATCTAGCAGAGTTAATTGATTTTTTAGTAGAATGTGTCTGGGATTTGTTTTATGAAATGAAGATTCAGTAAAATTGACTTTTTTGAAGTACAGTTCTATCGCTTTTTTAAAAAATGAATTTTGTGCTTTAGAGTAGTTTTATATTTACAGAAAAATGGTGCGGAAAGTACCGAAAGCTCCCCACTCCGATTTCTTTTGTTGTTAACGTCTTGTGTTAGAATGACACATTTGTTACTGTTGTTGAATCAGTAGGACTCACTCTGTATTGTATAATTCTGAGCTTTGACAAATGCACAATGTTTTTACCTTTACGGTGTCATACAGAATCGCTTCACTGGCCTAAAAATCTCCCACACTTCACCTGTTTATCCTTTTCTCCCTCCCTCAGAACACCTGGCAACCGCTGATCTTTTTACGGTTTCCACAGTTTTGCGTTTTTTCGGAATGTAACATCAGTTCAGTTCAGTTGTTCAGTCGTGTCCGACTCTGTGATCCCGTGGACTGTAGCACTCCAGGCTTCCCTGTCCATGACTAAGTCCTGGAGCTTGCTCAAACTCATGTCCATCAAGTTGGTGATGCCATCCAGCCATCTTATCCTCTGTTGTCCACTTCTCCTGCCTTCCATCTTTCCCAGTATCATTTTCCAGTGAGTCAGTTCTTTGGATCACGTGACCAAAGTATTGGAGTTTCAACTTCAGCATCAGTCCTTCCAATGAACACCCAGGACTGATCTCCTTTAGGATGGACTGGTTGGATCTCCTTGCAGTCCAAGGGACTCTCAAGAATCTTCTCCAACACCACAGCTCAAAAGCATGAGCTCTCAGCGCTCAGCTTTCTTCACAGTCCAACTCTCACATCCATACATGACCACTGGAAAAACCATAGCCTTGACTAGACAGACCTTTGTTGGCAAAGTAATGTCTCTGCTTTTCAGTATGCTGTCTAGGTTGGTCATAACTTTCCTTCCAAGGAGTAAGCATCTTTTAATTTCATGGTTGCAATCACCATATGCAGTGATTTTGGAGCCCCCAAAAATAAAGTCTGACACTGTTTCCACTGTTCCCCCATCTATTTCCCATGAAGTGATGGGACCAGAAGCCATGATCTTCGTTTTCTGAATGTTGAGCTTAGCCATATGCATTTAAGGTTCCTCCATGTCTTCTCATAGCTTTTCATAGCTCATTTCTTCTTTTTTCTTTTTTTTGCTGAATAGTGCTCCATTGTTATTGGATATGCCACAGTTTATCTTTTTACCTTTTGAGGTATATTTTGGTTGCTTCTAAGTTTTAGCAATTTTGAATAAAGCTGCTGTAGACATTTATGTGTAGGTTTCTGTGTGAACACAAGTTTTCAGCTCATTCGGGTTAATATCTAGGAACACAGTTTTTAGATCATATAGTAAAGCTATGTTTAACTTTGCGAGGAACTGCCAGACCGTCTTCTAAAATGCCGATACCATTTTGCACTGCCATCAGTCAACCGTGAGTGAAAGTTCCTGTTGCTCCACATGCTTGCAAACATTTAGTATTGTCAGTATGAGCGATTTAAACCATTCTAATACTTGTGGGATGTGAGTCTGAGTGAACTCCGAGAGATGGTAATGAACAGGGAGGCCTGGCGTGCTGCGATTGATTCATGGGGTCGCAAAGAGTCAGACACGACTGAGCGACTGAACTGAACTGAACTGAATAGTTGTGTGAAGTAAAGTGAAGTGAAGTTGCTCAGTTGTGTCCTCCTCTGCGATCCCGTGGACTGTAGCCTACCAGGCTCCTCTGTCCATGGAATTCTCCAGGCAAGAATACTGGAGTGGGTTGCCATTTCCTCCTCCAGGGGATCTTCCCAACCTAGGGATCAAACCTAGGTCTCCTGCATTGCAGGCCGATGCTTTACCGTCTGAGCCACCAGGGAAGCTCCAATAGTTGTGTAGTGGTATCTAATGGTTGTTTGAGTCACAGTTCCCTGATGACTTATAGTAAGAATCTTTTCATATGCTTATTTACTTTATTATGCTTTTTATGTGCCCTACATCTTCTTTGATGAGGTTACAGTTCAGATTGTTTGCCTGTTTTTTTAATTGAGTTGTTTGTTTTTCTGTTGTTGAGTTTTTAGAGTTCTTTGCACATTTTGTATTCTGTTCCTTTATCAGACAATTGGTTTTCAAATATTTTCTCCCAGTCTGTGGCTTCTCTTTTCATTCTACTAATAGTCATTTTTGCAGAGCACAAGTTTTAATTTTAATGACGTCCAGCTTAACAGTTTCTTCCTTTTGGCTCATTGTTTGGTGTTGTATTTAGAAAATCATCTCCAAGCCTAAGGCTGCCTGGATTTTCTCCACTGTTATCCTTTAAAAGTTGTGTAGTTGTAGTAATTTTTATTTCACATTTAGATATGTGATTGATTTTGAGTTAATTTTTGTGAGACATACAGGTCTGTATCTAAATTTTTTATTTTGTTTTTGTTCGTTTGTATGTGAGTGTCCAGTGGTTCCAGCACCCTTTGGTGAAAAGGCTATGTTTTCTCCATTGAATTGTTCTTATTCCTTTCTCAAAGATTAGTTGGGGACCATATTTCTGGGCTCTATATTCTGTTCTGTTGATTTGTCTGTCTCTTCTTTTGCCCATACCCAATTGTCTTGATTACTGTAGCTTTATAGTAAGTCTTGGCAGAAGATAGTGTCAGTCTTCCTACTTTGTACTTCTCTAGTATTTTGTTGGTGACGCTGGGTTTTTTGCTTTTCTCTTTAAACTTTATAATCGGTTTGATGAGATCCACAGAATAATTTGCTGGAATGTTGCTAAATCTATAGATCAAGTTGGGAAAAACTGATATATCTTAATAGTATCTTCCTATCATGAACATAGATATTCTCCGTTTTGGGGGAAGTGTCTCCTTTGACTACTTTCTTTGGAGTTTTGTAGTTGTCTTCTACATAATTTGTTAGATTTATCCCTAAGTATATAATATAATCGATAATGTGTTTTCATGCTAATATAATCGATGCTGTGTTTTTAATTTCAAATTCCCATTATCGTTTGTTGTTATGTAAGAAAGCAGTTGACTTTTGTGTATTGAAACTGTCATGCAACCTTGCTCTTAATAGTCACCTATTAGTTCTTAGAAGGTTTTACATTGGTTTTTTGGTTTCTTTTTAGTTGTTGTTGATTCTTTGGAATCTTCTGCATAGACAATCATACCATCTGTAAACAAAGATGATTTCATTTCTTCTTTCCCAGTATATATATCTTTTATTTCCTTTTCTTGCCTTATTGCTTAGCTAGGACTTTCAGTACATGCTTAAGAGAGTGGTGAAAGTGGGGAACATCCTTGTGTTGTTCTCCAGCATAGGAAGAAAGCACCTGGTTTCTCACCATTAAATATTTTGGCAAATATTAGTAGGTTTCTTGGCAAGTATTCTTTATTAAATTGATGAAATTCCTTTTTACTTCTAGTTGAATTTTGTTGCGTGCTTTTTCAGTACCTATTGATATGGTTATGTGTTTTTTTTCTTTAGCCTGGTTGATGTGGTGAATCCATTAATTGATCATTGAAAGCTGAACCTTTGTCTTATATACTTGGAATACAGTTCATTTGGCCATGGTATAATTCTTTATATATATAGATGATTTGATTTGCCAATATTTTGTTGGGGATTTTGCACCTATGTTTATGAGAAATATTTGTCTGTAATTTTCCTTTCTAGTGATGTCTTTGATTTTGATGTGAGGATGATGCTGGCCTCATAGAATGAGTTAGGAAGTTCTTCTGGAACTTTTGGGAGAGATTTTCAAAAAATGGTATTATGTCTTATTTAAGTGAAAGTGAAGTTGCTCAGTTGTGTCCAAATCTTTGTGACCCCATGGACTATAGCCTACCAGCCTCCTCTGTCCATGGGATTTTTCAGGCAATAGTACTGGAGTGGATTGTCATTTCCTTCTCCAGGGGATCTTCCTGACCCAGGAATCCAACCCAAGTCTCCCTCATTGTAAACAGACGCTTTACTGTCTGAGCCACTCGGGAAGTCTTATTTAAATGTTTGGTAAAATTCATCAGTGAAACCATCAGGATTGGTGCTTTATGTTTTTGAAGGTTATTAATTATTGATTTAATTTCTTATATATAAGAAATTATGTGAGTGTGTGTATATATATATATATATATATATATATATATATAAAATCTACCATAACTACCATAACTCACACTGGGAGAAATAGATAATCTGAATAGATATACATATATGTGTGTGCATATATATACTGTTTCTCCTACTGTGAGGTGTGTGTGCCTGTGTGTGTGTGTATGCCTGTGTGGATTATTTATTTCTCCTAGTGTGAGTTATGGTAGATTGTCTTTCACGGAGTTGATCCATTACTTCTAAGTTATCAAATTTATGGGCATAGAGTTGTTTATAGTATTTTAAATTACTATTTTAATGTCCATGTGATCATTGTGATGATCCTTCTTTCATTTCTCATATTAGTAGTTTCTGTCTTTTCTCTTGGTTAGCCTGTCTAGAATTTTATCCGTATTGACCTTTTTAAAAACATAGCTTTTGGTTTCATTTACGTTGTGATTTTCTTCATGTCATTTATTCTGTTTGGAGTTCACTAGCTTCTTGAATCGGCAGATTTATTTTGCCTAATTTGGAAAATTTGTGACTGTTATTTCTACAAGTACTTTTCGTTTTTGCCCACTTTCTACTTTCCTTCTGGTACTTGATGATACAAATTGGTATCATTCCACAGATTCCTGTGGTTCTGTTCATTTGAATCTCTGTTGTTTAAACAGGGTAGTTTCTATTGTTCTCTCTTCCAGATTAAAGATTCTTTTCTTTGTTTCCTACATTCTTCTTCTGAGCTCATTCATTGAGTTTTTTAATTTCAGTTCTTAGGTTTTCACTTTCTTTATTGAGATTTTCTATTTTTTTTGTTAAGATGTTCTGTTTTAATTTGTTTCGAGCATGTTCTTAATTTCTTTTTTCAAATTAATTTTTACTGGAGTATAGTTTATTTACAATGTTGTGTTTCTGCTGTACAGCATAGTGAATCAGTTATACATATATCCACTCATTTTAAGATTCTATTCCCATATAGGTTCTTAATTTCTATTGAAGCATTTTTGTGATAGCTACTCTCAGATCTTTGTCAGATAATTATATTTTCTGTTTGTCTCAAGTGTTGGCTTTTGTTGATTATCCTTTTTTATTTACTTTGACACCTTCATAGTTCTTAATATCATGAGTGATTTTTCACTGAAACTTGTACATTTGGGGTATTATATTATGAGTCTCTGGATCTTATTTAAATCTTCTATTTTACCTGACTTCCTCTGACACCTCTGGTAGAGGAAGGAAGAGCAACCATCTCACTATTGCCAAGTTGGGGTAGAAGTCCAAGTTCCCCAAGAAGCTTCGTTGACACCCATGTGGCAGAGGTGTGTGTGTGTGTGTGTGTGTGTGTATGTGAGAGAGAGAGAGAGGGAAGGAGTGTGTGTGTGTGTGTGTGTGTGTGTGTGTGTGTGCGCGCGCGCATGCGCAAAAGGAGTTCATAGTGTTGATTAAGGACGGGAATTCTAGCTGCCCATGTAGATGATAAGGTGGTTTCAATACCACTGCCTAGTAGTGAAAGTTCTCTCTACTTGGCTGCCTCTGATATTACCTAGTAGGGAGGAAGAGGGTTGCATTGTTACAGCTGTTAACAAGGCTCCAGGCTTGTGGCTAGAGGTGTGGTGTGGCTTGGTTAGTTACTGTTTGGATGGGTTGAAAACACCAGGTCCCTACTTGGGTTTCTCCAAAATCTTTGGGTTATTAGAGCACCTTTAGTTTAGCTTGGTAAGGATGGAAGTCTTTTTGTTTCTGTGGATTTGCTTATTTTGGAAATTTCATATAACTGGGAGTCTGTGGCCTTTTAAAACTGGCTTTTTTTCAATTAGTATAATGTTTTCAGGATTCATCCACGTTGTAGCATATATCAGTACTTCACTTGTTATTGCCAAATAGTATTCCTTTGTATATCCACCACATTTTATTTATCTAGTCATCAGATAGTGCACGTTTGGATTGATTTCACTGTTTGGCTGTTATGAGTAATGCTGCTCTAACAGTCATATTCACATTTTTGTATGGACATGTTTTTAACTCTGTTGGGTGCACCGCTGGGTCCTAAGGTAACTGTGTGTTGAACATTTTGAAAACTCTGTTTCTTTATTGTTACTGTTTTGAATTCAATATAAGTCTAATTTCTAATTCCAGTAGGGCTTTTAAAAAAAGTTGAGTTACTTTTTGGCTGTGGTGTGTCTTCGTTACTATGTGCCGGCTTTCTCTAGCTGCAGCCAGCCAGGGCTGCTCACTAGTTGCGGTGTGCAGGCTCTCATTGGGTGCCTTCTTCTGTTGCGGTTCGCGGGCTCTAAGGCGCAAGGGCTTCAGCAGTTGTGGCTGTGGCTCCGGAGCATGGCTCAGTAGTTGTGGTGCCTAAACTTAGCTGCTCTGAGGCATGAAGGGACCAGAGATTGAACCAGTGTTCCTTGCCTTGCAAGGCAGGTTCTTAACCACTGAAACACCAAGGAAACCCCCTTTTTTTATTATTAACTTGTGTCATGTTGCATTGTGGTGTCAGGAAAGAGGCCTGAGATATTTTATAGTGTCTTTTAGAAAGAACTGTTCCCAGACTTTAGATTTATTTCTAATCTGCATTTTGCTTACATCTGTATTCATTCCATTAAAATGACAGATACTGATAATTAAATCACTCACGAGATCTATAAGTTACATAAGTATTAAAGTGCTTTAAACCACTCACATTTGAAACGTTGTGCATGTTGTTATTCAGTCATAACTTTTATATTCATAAATTTACCTCTATTTTTAATTATTTAGAAAAAAGAAAGTGAGTGCCTGCAATTAAAAATTTTGGTGCTTCGAAATGAACTGGAAAGACAGAAGAAAGCTTTGGGACGGGAGGGAGTCTTGCTGCATAAAGAGCAGATTGCCTTACAGGACAAAGGTGAGTGAAATACCTGACAAACTGCCTAGCCTCCACGTTCAGCAATTTTCCTTTTTCACCGTGGGCTTAAGTAGTCATCTTTTATAAGTTTACTAAAACAAATTTTTAAAAAATTTTGATGTATTTTGAAATTGATACATAAAGTGTACATACGCACACACACACACTTCACATTTTCAAATTGAACACACCTGCATAAGCAGAATCTCCTATCAGGAAACAGGCATTATAAGGACCCCGGAACCCCAGAAGCTTCATGTTCTCTTCCATTCGTGGCATCAGATAGTGCCTAGCCAGACAACCTGCTACCTTAACTCCACATACCATAGATTGAGTTTGCCTTATTTTGAACTGTATACAATAGGAGCATATAATATGTACATTATGCATGCTGGCTTTCAACATTTTGTTTGTAGGATTCATCCCTAGCTGAACATAATGTAGTCTTAGTTATTTTAACTGCTAATAGTATTCTACTGTACGAATATGAATTTATTTAATCTTGCTTTTGGCATTTCATTAATTTCTAGTTTGGGACTATAACAAATAATGCTTCCATGAATGGTATATTACATGTTTCTTAAAGGACATTTTTAAAAGGCATTTCTTTTGGCTATAAACCCAAGAGCAGAATTACATAGTCATAGGATACGCATATCTTCAGCTTTAGTAGGTTGTGTCCAAAAGTTTTCCAAAGTAGTTTTGCCAGTTTACGTCTTCTCCATCCAGCAATGTATCCTACGTCCTTGTCGGTGTTTGATACTTTCTGTTTTTGTATTTTAGCTTTTCTGGTGGGTATGTTGTAGCGTCCTCTTGAAATTTTCATTTTTGTTTCCCTTAAGACTAATGAAGTTGAACAATATTTTGTGTTTCTTACTGATTGGGAATACTCCTTTTGAAGCACCTGTTAAACTAACCCCCCACTCTGCTTTTTTAAAAATTGGTTTTGTAATTTTTTGTGTTTTTTATAATTTTTAAAATTTATATATACTATAAGCTAATTATATATTTATAATTCAGTTTATACTATAACCCAGTATTCTTGCCTGGAAAATCCCAAGGACAGAGGAGACTGGTGGGCGACAGTGGGTTTTGCAAAGAGTCAGACACGACTGAGTGACTGAGTGCACACACATGTATACACACATAATTAAACTGACTCTATTCTAATTATTTTATGACATGAGAAAAGTATGAAAAGTTTTTTAAACAGCTCTGCTGCTGCTGCTAAGTTGCTTCAGTCATGTCCGACTCTGTGTGACCCCATAAACGGCAGCCCACCAGGCTCCCCTGTCCCTGGGATTCTCCAGGCAAGAATATTGGAGTGGGTTGCCATTTCCTTCTCCAATGCGTGAAAGTGAAGTCGCTCAGTTGTGTCTGACTCCTAGCGACCCCATGGACTGCAGCCTACCAGGCTCCTCTGTCCATGGGATTTTCCAGGCAAGAGTACTGGAGTGGGTTGCCATTGCTTTCTCTGTTAAACAGTCTATTAAATAGCTCTATTGAGATTTAATTCATATACCAAGCAGGTCATTTAAAAGTGTATAAATCACTGTTTTGGTGTTTATTCATAGGGTTGTACAATGATCACAATTTGTCTCTTCTAAAAGAAAATGTGTACCCATTAAACAGTTGATCCACATGCCCCCTTTCACAAATGTTAAGTGAGCACTGATTTGTTTTCTGCCTCTATAACTTTGTCTTTTCTATACAACTTTTAAAAATGGACTCATACAATATGTGGTCTTTTGTAATCAACTTTTTTCATTTAATGTAATATTTCAAGGTTCATTCATGTTCTAGCATGCATCACTACTTCTTTTTTTAAAATAAAATTTAGTTACATGGATATACTACATGTTATTTGTGCATCCATCCATTGATGAAAATTTGGATTGTTTCCATTTTTGTCCTCCTGAATAGTGCTTCTGTGAACATTCATATCTGAGTTTCCGTAGGGAAGTATGTTTTTATTTCTCTTGAATATACCTGAGAGTAGAATTGCTAGATCCTATGATAAATAACTGCAATACTTCAGACTTTTACATTATTATTGTATTTGTTATGGTGATCTTTGATGTACAATTGTAATTGTTTAGGGACACCACAAATCAGACCCATATAAGACAATAAACTTAATAAATGTTATGTATGTTCTGTTTCACTGACTAGCCATTTCCCTTTCTCCCTCCCCTGGAGTCTTCCTATTCCCTGAGCCACAATAATACTGAAATTAAGTTAGTTAATAACCTGACAGTAACCTCTAAATGTTCAAGTGAAAGGAAGAGTCATATGTCTGCCACTTTAAATCAGAAGTTAAGCATGATTAAGCTTAGTGAGGAAAGCATGTTGAAAGCCAAGATAGGATGAAAGCTAGGCTCTTGAGCCAAACAGCCAAGCTGTGAATGCAAAGAAAAGTTCTTGAAGGAAATTAAAAGTGCTACTTCATTGAGTACATGGATGATAAAAAGTTAAATAGCTGCATTGCTGATATATAGAGAGAAAGTTTTAGACTAAGGTCTGCGTAGAAGGTCAGATCAGTCACAAAATTCAATTAAGCCAGAGCCTAATCCAGAGCTGGGCTCTAACTCCCTTCAATTCTGTGAGGGCTGAGAGATGAGGAAGCTGCAGAAGAAATGCTTGATGCTAGTAGAGATTACTCCATTAAGGGAAGAGGCTTTCTCTGAAATATAGAAGTGCGAGGTGAAACAGCAAGTACAGATGTAGAAGCTGCAGCAAGTTATCGAGGAGATTTAGTTAGATAACAAATGAAGGTGGCGACACTAAACAGCACATTTTTAGTGAAAACAAAACATCCACATTTAACAAGATGCCTTCTAGTTTTTTCATGG
Organism: Cephalophus harveyi; assembly: GCA_006410635.1. Lineage (NCBI taxonomy): Eukaryota > Metazoa > Chordata > Mammalia > Artiodactyla > Bovidae > Cephalophus > Cephalophus harveyi. The sequence goes on along the minus strand of SJYT01057612.1, from coordinate 754,305 downwards.
CTAAAGAAGAGAAGTCAGTGCCTAGCTTTAAAGAACAGGCTGACTCTCTTGTTAGGAGCTAACACAGCTGGTGACTTTAAGTCAAAGCCAGTGCTCATTTACCATTCTCTAAGCTTCATGGGAAATAGATGGGGAAACAGTGGAAACAGTGTCAGACTTTATTTTTTGGAGCTCCAAAATCACTGCAGATGGTGACTGCAGCCATGAAATTAAAAGACGCTTACTCCTTGGAAGAAAAGTTATGACCAACCTAGATAGCATATTCAAAAGCAGAGACATTACTTTGCTGACTAAGGTCCATCTAGTCAAGGCTATGGTTTTTCTTGTGGTCATGTATGGATGTGAGAGTTGGACTGTGAAGAAGGCTGAGCGCTGAAGAATTGATACTTTTGAACTGTGGTGTTGGAGAAGACTCTTGAGAGTCCCTTGGACTGCAAGGAGATCCAGCCAGTCCATTCTGAAGGAGATCAGCCCTGGGATTTCTTTGGAAGGAATGATGCTGAAGCTGAAACTCCAGTACTTTGGCCACCTGATCCGAAGAGTTGACTCATTGGCAAAGACTCTGATGCTGGGAGGGATTGGGGGCAGGAGGAGAAGGGGACGACCGAGGATGAGATGGCTGGATGGCATCACGGACTCAATGGACGTGAGTCTGAGTGAACTCCGGGAGTTGGTGATGGACAGGGAGGCCTGGCGTGCTGCGATTCATGGGGTCGCAAAGAGTCGGACACGACTGAATGACTTCACTGAACTGAAGGTCAAACTGCTGCACAATTGCACTCATCTCACGTGCTTGTAAAGTAATGCTCAAAATTCTCCAAGCCAGGCTTCAACAATACGTGAACCGTGAACTTCCAGATGTTCAAGCTGATTTTAGAAAAGGCAGAGGAACCAGGGATCAAATTGCCAACATCCATTGGATCATCAAAAAAGCAAGAGTTCCAGAAAAATATCTATTTCTGCTCTATTGACTAGGCCAAAGCCTTTGACTGTGTCGATCACAATAAACTGTGGAAAATTCTGAAGGAAATGGAAATACCAGACCACCTGACCTTCCTCTTGAAAAATCTGTTTGCAGGTCAGGAAGCTACAGTTAGAACTGGACATGGAACAGCAGACTGGTTCCAAATAGGAAAAGGAGTACATCAAGGCTGTATATTGTCACTGTGCTTATTTAACTTATATTGAGTACATCATGAGAAACAACTGGGGTGGAGGAAGCACAAGCTGGAATCAAGATTGCTGAAAGAAATATCAATAACCTCAGATATGCAGATGACACCACCCTTATGGCAGAAAGTGAAGAAGAACTAAAGAGCCTCTTGATGAAAGTGAAAGGGGAGAGTGAAAAAGTTGGTTTAAAGCTCAACATTCAGAAAACGAAGATCATTGCATCCAGTCCCATCACTTCATGGCAAATAGATGGAGAAACAGTAGAAACAGTGGCAGACTTTATTTTGGGGGCTCCAAAATCACTGCGGATGGTGACTGCAGCCATGAAATAAAAAGAGACTTGCTCCTTGGAAGGAAAGTTATGAACCTGGACAGCATATTAAAAAGCAGAGACATTGCTTTGCCAACAAAGGTCTGTCTAGTCAAGGCTATGGTTTTTCCAGTAGTCATGTATGGATGTGAGAGTTGTACTATAAAGAAAGTTGAGTGCAGTGGAATTGATGCATTTGAACTGTGGTGTTGGGGAAGACTCTTGAGAGTCCCTTGGACTACAAGGAGATCCAACCAGTCCATCCTAAAGGAGATCAATCCTGAGTGTTCATTGGAAGGACTGATGTTGAAGCTGAAACTCCAATACTCTGGCCACCTGATGCGAAAAGCTTACTCATTTCAAAAGACCCTGATGCTGGGAAAGATTGAAGGCAGGAGGAGAAGGGGACAACAGAGGATGAGATGGCTGAGTGGCATCACTGACTCAATGGACATGAGTTTGAGTAAACTCCGGAAGTTGGTGATGGACAGGGAGGCCTGGCATGCTGCAGTCTGTGGGGATGCAAAGAGTCGGACACGACTGAGCAACTGAACTGAACTGAAATCCTAGGACCGTTAAGAATTATGTGAAATCTACTCTGCCTGGGCTCTATAAATGCAAAAAGAAAGCCTGGAAGACAGCACATACCTCTGTTTACAACATAGTGTACTGAATATTTTATTCCTACTGTTGAGCCCTATTGCTTAGGAGAGAAAATTACTTTCAAAATATTACCGCTCATTGATAGTACATGGTCACCTGAGAGCTCTGCAGATGTTGTGGAAATAGCCAGAGAACTTGAATTAGAAGTGAAGGCTGAAGATGTGATTGAATTGCTACAAGCTCATGGTAAAACTTAGATAAGGTATTAGATGGGGCAAGAAAGTGGTTTCTTGAGATGGAAACTGCTCCTGGTGAAGATGCTGTGAAGATTGTTGAAATGACAACAAAGGGCTTAAAATATTATGTAAACTTAGTCGATAAAGCAGCAGGGTTCTTTTCCCTCCTCTCAGAAACCACTGTCCTGGGCTGCCTATTACCCAGAATCTGAGACTTGCTGCATATACTTTTGTATGATTTTTATTTTAGTTGTTTACAGTGGGAGGGTAAATCTGATACATGTTAATCTATCATTTAGAAACAATAGTCTTTTTCCTGTGCTTTCTCACCTCTTTGCTTGTTGTTATGAGAACGTTGCTTTTCTCTGCTTGGTTCAGTTATTTTGTTTCTTCAAAGACATGCTTAAATATGACGTCTCTTTTGAGGCTTTTTTCTTCCTCTTCGAGAAATTTCTTTATCCCTCTTCTGTATCCCCATAGTATTTTTGATTGCCTTATTTTACCAATTAGTTGGTTTGAACTTTGAGGGCAGAAACTTGTCATTTTTATATTAGCTTCCTTCTTACTGCCTAGGTTAGTGCCTTATATGGCACCCAGGGAGCATTAGCATAGAGTGAGGCTCTGAGTGGCTTGTGTCTAGGTCATGTGCATTACATATAGGACATGAATTCTCTGTCCTTAGTTTATCTACATTGCATCTTTTTTTTTTTTTTTTGGCTTCCTATTTGTCTTCACTGTATTTCAGACTATTGAGATTGGTAGATAAATGTAATGGCAAACAAAATCTACTGTATTGGGAATATATTTGGGATGTGAATAAAATAGGCCATGGCTAACAAGTTTAAAATTTTTGAACTATATAAAATACAGGTTGGGCTAAAGAATAATCTTGAAACTGTGATTTTACTTTATTTCAGTAATTTTAGAAAAATATAGTTTAAATTTAGAGGCATAGATTTTGATTCAAAGTTCTTGTTGCACACCTGGCTCATTATTTGCCAGCTATATACCTTTATCCAGTTCCTTGGCTTCATCTGTAAAATGAAATTAATAATAATATTTATAACTATGTCAGTATCCTGCTGAGTTTTAACAGGCTTCTAAGTTCTGCTGATGTTGCTGGTCTATGGAACACACTTTGAGTAGCAAGGATGTGTGTGATGATCAAATGAGTTGTAAAACTGAAATGATCTTAAAATAGGAGTACAATGTTTTCTGTCTTATTCCTATATCTCACCTTGTTGAATATCTGTACCATTTAAAATTAAGTCCTTCCTGACTGAAGATGGCTCCTATGATCCATCTCAGTCTCAATGCTTTAGCCATATGCAAGTTCTTTTAGAACTAAAGAAACTAAAATTTGCTTTAGTCTGTCTCACCAGCATTTAGGCCTCTGTTAATTATCACTTCTTCCAGGAACTCTTCACTGGCCCCCCTAACCTGCTCCCCGCTTATCTGCTAGGTTAGATGTACTACTGTGTGTTTCCATAGCACCTGTGCTTTTCCATTATAGCATTGTACATAATTGCTAGTTTGTCTCCCTCTAGACTATAAGATCCCTGAGGGTAGGGATAGTGCCTGGGACAGATTCAGTTCAGTTCAGTCGCTCAGTCGTGTACGACTCTTTGCGACCCCATGAATCGCAGCACGCCAGGCCTCCCTGTTCATCACCATCTCTCGGAGTTCACTCAGACTCACATCCATCGAGTCAGTGATGCCATCCAGCCATCTCATCCTGGATCGTCCCCTTCTCCTCCTGCCCCCAATCCCTCCCAGCATCAGAGTCTTTTCCAATGAGTCAACTCTTCGCATGAGGTGGCCAAAGTACTGGAGT
>SJYT01057612.1:729862-747881 GCA_006410635.1 Cephalophus harveyi | reverse complement strand
ATATTGTATGCAGCCAAAGATGGAGAAGCTCTATACAGTCAACAAAAACAAGAGCAGGAGCTGACTGTGGCTCAGATCATGAACTCCTTATTACCAAATTCAGACTCACATTGAAGAAAGTAGGGAAAACCACTAGACCATTCAGGTATGACCTAAATCAAATCCCTTATTATTATACAGTGGAAGTGAGGAATAGATTTAAGGGCTTAGATCTGATAGAGTGCCTGAAGAACTATGGAATGAGGTTCGTGACATTGTACGGGAGACAGGGATCAAGACCATCCCCATGGGACAGATTAGCATTCAGTAAATATCTGTTGAGGGACTGAATCACAGTTACAGTTATCAGTCTAATGTTATCAGCATCAGAGCTAAAGAACACGGACTTCTATAGTTTCTAGCTTAGTATTCATTTGGGAAAACTGATATTCTCCTGAGAAATACTGTAGAAAAGAATTGTATATTCTTTGACAATGGTTGTCAGAACTATCTGCATTCCAGTACAGGTTGCATATTGACATTTATACCTGAAAGTCTGGGCTACTGCCATTTAAAATCATGAGATATTATGATCAAGACCCGTTCTATTAGAGGGTCTGTTAGAATGACTCCAAATAAATAGATAGCTGTTGTGTACATACAAGATCTATTTTAAGAGGTGGTGATGGAATTCCATTTGAGCTGTTTCAAATCCTGAAAGATGATGCTGTGAAAGTGCTGCACTCAATATGCCAGCAAATTTGGAAAACTCAGCAGTGGCCACAGGACTGGAAAAGGTCAGTTTTCATTCCAATTCCAAAGAAAGGCAATGCCAAAGAATGCTCCAATTACCGCACAATTGCACTCATCTCACATGCTAGTAAAGTAATGCTCAAAATCCTCCAAGCCAGGCTTCAGCAATATAGGCTGAGCACCAAAGAATTGATGCTTTTGAACTGTGGTGTTGGAGAAGACTCTTGAGAGTCCCTTGGACTGCAAGGAGATCCAACCAGTCCATTCTGAAGGAGATCAACCCTGGGATTTCTTTGGAAGGAATGATGCTGAAGCTGAAACTCCAGTACTTTGGCTACCTCATGAGAAGAATTGACTCATTGGCAAAGACTCTGATGCTGGGAGGGATTGGGGGCAGGAGGAGAAGGGGACGACCGAGGATGAGATGGCTGGATGGCATCATGGACTCGATGAGCACGAGTCTGAGTGAACTCCGGGAGATGGTAATGAACAGGGAGGCCCGGCGTGCTGCGATTCCTGGGGTGGCAAAGAGTCAGACACGACTGAGCGACTGAACTGAACTGAACTGAATCTATGAAAAGACATGGTTTTGTTTTTTGGGGTGTTTTATTTTTTTATCATGCTTTGAAAGTGCTATTAACTATTACAGTACTCAAATTACATATGTACCATGTATGTCTACATATCTTTTTCAAGATCATCAGTTTTTAAAATGAAAACACTCTAGGATTCTGGAGGGGTTAGGAACTTCTGCCTTCTTCTAATAAGAGAAGCAAAAATAATGATTACTACAGTATTTAATTTACCATGTGAAAGTGATAGTTGCTCAGTCATGTCCAACTCTGTATGACCCCATGAACTATAGCCTGCCAGGCTTCTCTGTCCTTGAGATTTTCCAGGTAAGAATACTGCAGTGAATTGCCATGCCCTTCTTCAGGGGATCTTCCCAATCCAGGGATCGAACCTGGGTCTCCTGCTTTGCAAGCAGATTCTTTACCATCTGAGCCACCTGGGAAGCCCAGGTTACCGTAGTTGTCACTTCAGAGATATGAGTCATTTAATCACCACAGTAACTTTATTAGGTAGGTACAGTTATTATTTACATTTATAGTTGAGGAATCATGGTCAGAAACATTAAATACCTTACTAAAGTTCACAATTGACAAATGATATGATTAAACTCTTTCTGTTGATTCCAAAACTTAATCACAGGTTGATACCACCTTTTATCAGTAATAGGATGTGTAAAGTCCATGGAATATATGTTATTCTGGCATATGGTAAAAAGATAGGGAGATATAGTTTTTCATTTCTGTTCCCAGCTGTATTTTTCCCTTTTATTCTGATAGAAGTCCTATTACCAGCCTTGAAGCAGGTGAACTTCTAAACAGTGACTTCTATCCGATTTGAAAGACTGAGGTGTAATAATACCAATACAGTATTTTAACATATATATATGGAATTTAGAAAGACAGTAATGACAGCCCTATATTCAAGACAGCAAAAGAGACAAGAGACAAACACTTGGACTCTGTGGAAAAAGGCAAGGGTGGGGCAATGTGAGAGAATAGCATTGAAACATGTATATTACCATATGTAAAAGAGATGACCAGTGCAAATTCAGTGCATGAAGCAGGTCACCCAAAGCTGGTGCTCTGGGACAACCCGGAGGGATGGGGTGGAGAGGGAGGTGGGAGGGGCGTTCAGGACAGGGGACACATGTACTCCTGTGGCTGATTCATGTCAATGTCTGGCAAAAATCACCACAATATTGTAAAGTAATTAGCCTCCAATTAAAATTAATTAATTAATTTTAAAAAAGACTGAGGTGTAATGAGAATCGCTAATATCTGTAAAATGCTTTATTAGTGCTAGGCAGTGTCATGTGTTTTCCATTCTTTATCTCATTTTGTTCTTACTAATTGTCCTATGAATTAAAGGCAGTATTATTTATATCCACCTATTAATAAAGATATCATATATGTTATTATCCAATTTATAGATGAGGAAACTGAGTTTCAGGGACCCAAAGCCACATAGCAAGTTATGACAGAGCCTGTGTTCAGAGTTCCTGATGCCAAACAGTGCTACAAAGGAAGACTGAGATTTTGTAGATACCCATTTTGACTCTTGAGAGTGAAGTCATAGCACATTCTTATATCTCCATTTTATCATAGAAAGAAAGGATGGTAATGTTCAAGTTAAATACGGATTTGCCAGAATGGTTCAGAATTACTGGTTTTGAACACTGACTTTGTACTTCAGGAGCTTTCTTCTCACTTTCATATATGTTTTTGGAGATGAGTATTATTTTGTATTTCTCTGGACTTCCCTGGTGGCTCAGAGGTTAAAGCGTCTGCCTCCAATGCGGGAGACCCGGGTTCGATCCCTGGGTCGGGAAGATCCCCTGGAGAAGGAAATGGCAATCCACTCCGGTATTCTTGCCTGGAGAATCCCATGGACAGAGAAGCCTACTAGGTTACAGTCCACGGGGTCACAAAGAGTCGGACACGACTGAGTGACTTCACCTTCCTTCTGAACTCTTAGAATCGTTGGCAGGTTAGAATCTAACGTTGACACTTTGGGCTCAAATTTAAGCGGAAGAATGAGTGCTGTTGTTGGCTGTACTTTTCTGCCATTGGGAATCTTTGTAGACTGGTGATGAGACCTGAGGAATTGGAAAGAAAGGTTGACTAGATACGGCTAACCATATTTAGGTACCAGTAGACCCTAATCTACTTGCTGCGGACCCCTATTTTTATAGTGATTGTGCTAGGTTACCAGAGACATACTCTTATCTATTAAAATTTCATTTGTGTTGAACATCATTCTTGTACATGTACATCAATGTACTATTTAATGAATATTGAGCCATGTTATGATATTTTAGAAGCACTTGAGCCATTGCTGTTGGTAACATGAAGGGGAAAATTGTGTTTGTCACTCTGTGACAAAGCTGTGTTTGCAGCTTTGATTTAGTGTGTTTGCTAGCAAGTAGTGAAACAGTTTGCTACTTAAAATAGTACTGGTGGCTTCTTACATATCATGGCTTCTCTTTGATACTTGGTGGTTAATTTTAACACTTGGTTCTCAGCCCCAAAGCTCAGTTAGGATACAGAGTCAGTAACATATGACATTTTGTCTTTGCTACTGATTTTTCTGAATGACCATAAAGGAGTTAATTAATTTCTGCATCTTTTTATACATATGTGCAAGAAGGATAGAAGCTCATAGTGGTGCCATAGGGATTGATTTGTGTACACATTTGGAAGAAGCTAATGCCTATTTTATATATGTATGTATGTATTGTGTTTTGCAAATATTCATTGCAGCTGAATGATTTATGCAAAGAGGCAACAAAAAGATAATTTCTGTCCAATGTTCCTGACTTGTTGGGTGGCCACATAACTCTGAGGGGACTCGTTAACCCACATTTTTAAGTTTCCCCTTCCCATTCCTGGAAGGCAGTGGTCCAACTTGTGGTCCACAGTAACTTCCAGCTGGGTCAGGAACTGATCTTTTCAACATTAATGTTTGAATGTATATGTTTGTTAACAATTAATGTTTGTTAATGTATATATTTTCATTTCCAGCAGATATTTAGTTATGCTATTTAATTCAAAAAAAGAAAAGCAGATTTCCCCTCTTTAGTGTTTCAATAAAGATAACCTTCACATTAACTAATTATATATTGGTTTATAGGGTCTTTTGCTCTGACTCAACCCTCAAATCTTTGAGATAAGAAACAACACTCGACTTACATTAATTTGCTTGAAATTTGGTTTAGAAAATGGTTTGAAACATCGGTCTTAAGGAAATGTTTTCAGTAGAACTGAAACACAGTTATACATGTTGATAAAATTTGAGAACTCTTCATTGGTGTCTGGGGAGTGATACTAACTTTACAAAAGCAGAATTCCTTAACTGGGGGCTTTCCTGGTAGCTCAGACAGTAAAGAATCTGCCTGCGATGCAGGAGACCTAGGTTCGATCCCTGGGTTGGGAAGGTCCCCTGGAGATGCGAAAGGCTACTTAGTCCAATATTCTTGCGTGGAGAATTCCATGGACAGAGGAGCGTGGCAGGCCGCAGTCCATGGGATTGCAAAGAGTCCACATGATTAAGTAACTAGTACTTTCCCCTAATCCTTGTAGTAACAAACTACTTTTTAATCCAATTAGTTTCTTTATATTAACAATAACATGTATGTAACACTATATTATACTTAGGAAGTGCTTATACAAGGATGGTTATATTTGGTCCTTAAAGTTCCCTGGCATTTGGTCCATAAAGTTCTCTTCATTTCATAAGATGCTGAGAAAGCAAGAGGCTTGCTGCTGCTGCTAAGTCGCTTCAGTCGTGTCTGACTCTGTGCGACCCCACAGACTACAGCCCACCAGGCACCCCCTGTCCCTGGGATTCTCCAGGCAAGAATACTGGAGTGGGTTGCCATTTCCTTCTCCAATGCATGAACGTGAAAAGTGAAAGTGAAGTCACTCAGCCGTTCTCGACTCTTAGCGACCCTGTGGACTACAGCCTACCAGGCTCCTCCATCCATGGGATTTTCCAGGCAAGAGTACTGGAGTGGGGTGCCATTGCCTTAGCGAGGTACAAACAGGAGCAGAGTTGAAATGTAGATGCACACCCTTCATCTCCAGATTCTTGCTTTTCTTAGCATTCCATGCTATCTAAAACCTTGCAAAATCTGACTCCTACACAATACTGTGAAGCAGGTAATTTTTATCAAAATCGTGTAACATGCCAGATCTTTTTTCACTTACAGTTATCTTTTAATTCTTAAAATAATACTAAGAGATAATAATTTTTACTCCCTTTTCCAAATGAGGAAAGCTGGGTCTTAGAGACATTTCCCAAGGTGGCATGGATAAATAATAGATCCAGATTCAAATTTAGATTTATTTCATACAAAGCCTGTCTTGTTTCTAGTAAATATTAATATCATTGTTGCTTCCTCTGGTATATGTCTAACAGATAAACTGACTGATAGTTTGCTGATTTTCCATTTGACCTGTGGACTATTAGATGGAGAACTTTGTTCTGCTATATTCCTTTTTATTACAGGATGAGTAAAGTGAATTTTTCCCAAAGATTTCTTGGATTTGATTGTATCTTAATTAACTAAGATATCTGGATGAAAGGTCTGCCAGTCTCTCTGTATGTCCTTAGGCAAGTCATCCAACTTTGGGTGGGGGGGCTTATTTCCTTTTCACAGACAAACTTTTGGATTATATAGTCAAGATTTCTTACATCTCCGAGATTCTAGTTATTTTAGGAGATAGACTTGGCAGAAAGGTTAGGGATTTATTCATCTTTTTTGATGAATCTCTTTAATTTTTCAAGTTTTATGCTAACGATAAATTTCCCAGCAATAAAAGATGGGAGGGGGGAAAGATTCTCTGACCTACATGTTTCTGTAGATGTCATTTGTTAACTGAAAAGCCATTTGGTGGGAATAACCTATTGGAGTTCTCTAATTAGCTATACTCAACTCCTATTTTACAGTCTTTAATATGTTTTGATAAGCAAGAACCAAAAACACATTCTTTAAGTGACATTGTGTGTAGAAGAGATCAGAAATGTCAGATTTCATTGTTCAGATCTGGAAAGAAATTCCTCTGGTAATTGTAGTTAATAAAAAAGTTTTGATCTTGTATTGCCAAAATACATGATTTATATGAAGTTTTCTATCAATTGTAATTTCTTATTATCATTTTGCAAGAAATTTGAGTAATTAAAGTTATATATATGTGTATGTGTGCGTGTCAGTTCAGTTCAGTTGCTCAGTCATGTCGACTCTTTGCGACCCCATGGACTGCGGCGTGCCAGACTTCCCTGTCTATCACCAGCTCTCGGAGCTTGCTCAAACTCATGTCCATTGCGTCGGTGATGCCATCCAACCATCTCATCCTCTGTGGCCTCCTTCTCCTCCCCCTGCCTTCAATCTTTCCCAGCATCAGGGTCTTTTCCAAGGAGTCAGTTCTTCTCATTAGGTGGCCAAAATACTGGAGTTTCAGCTTTAGCATCAGTCCTTCCAATGAATATTCAGGACTGATTTCCTTTAGGATGGACTGGTTGGATCTCCTGGCTGTCCAAGGGACTCTCAAGAGTCTTCTGCAACACCTCAGTTCAAAAGCAGCAATTCTTTGGTGCTCAGCTTTTTTTGTAGTCCAACTCTCACATCCATACATGACTACTATATGCTTAAACTACTAAAATGTTTAATGTAATTAACTTCTGCTTGGTCAGTGAATCATTTGGCCTGCATCTCAGATAAAAGAAGAATCACACAGTGTATTTGATTTTTAAAATATATCTATGTATTATTTATTTTTGGTTGTGTCAGGTCTTAGCTGTGGCATGTGGTATTTTTTATCTTTATTGGAATATGCAGGATTTTAAGGCACATGGACTTCCTTGGGTTGTCCTTATTCCTTGGAATAAGATCCCACACAACTAAAGCCACAGCATGTGGGATCTTAGTTCTCCAGCCAGGGATTGAACCAGTGTCTCCTGCATTGGAAGGCAGATTCTCAACCACTGGGCCAATAGGCAAGTCCACCGACAATATGTTTAAATTGGTGCCTTAGCTTTCATCAAAAGGTCATAGATTTCCATTTGAATCTACAAAGACATTATTAAGCATTGTGTAACAATTTTCTCCTCTTAGGTCATAAGGTCACAAATTGAAAAATTGCTTCTCACAAACTTTGTAATTCAAGATATGTTTATTAGAAATGATGGCAAATTTTAAATTTTATTCGTCTGTATGTATGTTCTGATTTCCTATAGCCATCTGACAGAAATTCCTAAACAAATTTCCTTCAAAATGAATAACTACCTTTCAGAATTTTTTGGGCCCAAAGGCAGTTTTCCCAGGATTCCTTAAAGTTCCTTTATCTTTAGTTGTTGGCATCATGTGTAGCTTGTGAAGGGCAGTAAAAGACAAACAGCTTTGTGGTGGGTAGGAAAAAGGTGGATTCTTAGTAAGCCTCAGATTTTCTCTTCAGAATGATTCATTTGCCATATATTTGTATGATTTATTTCAGTAATATCTTAATTGGATTGTAAGAAAGTCAGACTAGTATATTTTAATCTCCCGCTCTTGCAATAGAAGATGAAGATGTTTATAAGTATGCCACCTGACAGAATTTTGTTTTGGTTTGTCATAGTTTTTTCTCTATTTGCTCCTCAAAAGCATTGGAAATTACATTTACAAAAAAATACATTTACAATTAGATGTTTCAACACAGAAGTAAAAGGAGATCAATCACAGGGCATGTAAAGGACGTGGAACGGGCATTGAGTGTGTGTGGATGTACATGCCTGCTTTTATTTTTGGAGCAGCCAAAGGAGCCAGGCATTATATAAGATGATGGAAACAGAAGGATAGATGTGATGGTTACATGACAGAAATATGTAGAGAATACCGTAGGAACACAGATGAAAACCAGAACTCCATGTAAGGTGGGTGACACTTGAGCTGATAGCTGGGGGGAGAAGGTGAGGCTTCCCAGGTAGAGGAAACAGTTACACAGAGGCATGGAAGTTGATTAGCAAATTTCAGGTAATTCCATAAAGGTTCAACTAACCTTTGAGTAAAGGTCCCTAAGAGAGGCTGAAGAGCCAAAAAATGACATAAAAGGAAACTATGTCAAAAAGTTTGGAGATCTATTGAAATAACTTAAGCAAATTTCTCAAAGACAAAAAGTGAACAAGACTGTATTGATAACTGTTACACAGAATGGAGATTAGGTGTAGGTTTTAGAAAGTTCTCTTTGAAGAGTTATGGGTAAGGAATTCTCATAATGGAAATTATTACAGTAATCTAAGCAGTACATAATTAAAATCTAAACAGTTTGGAAATACAAAGGGAGGACGGAATCTGTGGGTTCAAAAGATATTTAATGATGGACTCTACTGTTGATGATTTAGTGGATTGGAGGAGAGAGGGAAAGAGAAAGATTTATATATCTTCCAATTTCTGATTTGGACAGCTGGCCAGGTAATTAAACCATTCATCAAAACAAATATTGGAGAGAAGCAGATATTGGGAGAAAGGAGAAGAATTAAGACTTCCAGTTTTGGATAGTTACTTAGTGGGTAAGATGATAAATAGGAAACCAACAAGTAAATATCAGATTGTGAGAAGGATTCTAAACAAGCTGTGGTGATAGAAGAGAACTTTGGGAGACTGCTTTTACAAAGATTGCTCAGGAAAGAACTGCTTGAGGAGTTCCGTCTTACAAGATAAGAATTCTAGCAGTGGGAATGGCAAGTGAAAGGCTTGGACATAGGAAGTACCTGTACTATAGAATAGAGGAGAGACCACTGTTGCTGGAAAATAATTTATTAGAAAGAGAGTAGCATGACATGGGGTTGGAAAAGAAGAAATTCCAAGTGTAAGTGAAGATATTTTCCTTATCTTCTGAATAGGAGGAGAAGGCTAAGAAAATGGCATAGAGGCCACCGAGTTTCATATTGGGTTGTAGGTAGGATTATAAAGAAATCTTTCTATTATTTCCAGGTTATGAGGTAAGGTAGTTAATATATAGGATTTAGAGGAGTTATAAGGATTTGGGTAATGTATGGAGTAGTGATCTCCAAGAATGAGAAAGCAAATTAAGGAGGAAATTGTAATAGAATCGTTGGATGTTGTGTCTGATTGTGCTTAGTGATGATTATTTAGTAAAATCAATCAAGCTGGTTGTATACTTTATCTACTTGGAGCTTCATGGGGACAGGTTGAGATAATACAAATATTCAGTAAAATTATCTCCATTTTACAGATGAGGAAAATGAACTTCAGAGAAGTTAGCACTTGTTTAGAGTCCCTAAGGTAAAATTTAACCCAGATTTTTCGTATTCCTAAGCCCACAGACTTTCCAGTATAGTACACTGCTTCCCATAGGATCTGCCTATTGTTTTTAAGCATTAAATTAGCTTCTTAGTTATTAAGCCAGTTGTGTAGTTATGAAAGGTATCAGTTGCTTCCTATTGCCTGTTACAAGGAAGTATATCAGTTCTTTAAGTAGAAAAAAAATCTTCTCTGGACACTAAATTCCAAGAGGAAGTTAGCATCCAGTGTCTTATGTGCTAGATATTAAATATCATAATGAAATGACAGTCAATTGCAATTTTGCAAAAGTTACAGCAAGAAATATCTATTAACCCTTGAGAAGGGCAGCATCATAAATCATAGCACAGAAAAGGCATTTCTGTGGGGAGAAAAACTAAAATAGTTTAAGTATATTGCTTTTTGGTCATCTGCCTCGATGTAGAAAACTCAGAAGAATGACGGTTTATTGATTTTAACTGTAATTTTGACAGGAGCTGGCCACTAGGCAGTCTGAGACCAAATTCTCTGGTGAGAGAGAGCCTAAAGAGTTTGCGTTTTGTTTTGTGATTGAATCAAGATTCATATTCTTTAGCTCTTCATTTTATAGAAGACAGCATTGCCATTTGGTTATTAAAATTAAAGTGCTTGATTTGAGTTCTTGCTGAACAGAGAGGCCATAGTGTGTGCATGCATAGGGTCAAGGGTTTCAAAAAGCAGTTTTGAAGTGTGATAAACCAAACCATGCATTTACTTTCTCTCCTTCTCAATGACTTATTGATATGATGACAAAGATACATGCATAAGTAATAAGTTCTTGATAATGGTGAAAATGAAAGAGCGTACTACTGGAATAGCAAAGATTTTTTACGTAATTCTCAGATACACAAAGTAGGGCTGTATTGATGAATAGGCTAGAGTAGAGGAAAACTGCAGCCTGGAACACAAATGGAAAAGGTTGCAGTGGGAGTTTCTGGAAAGGCAGTGAGAGCTCTCAGTTGCAACTCCCAAGTATGGAAATCAGAAATAATGGAGCAGTAATTAGGGTAACAGTCTACTGGCTCATTTTCTTTCTTTGTGAATTTGGAGTAACTTCCTATAACATTTACTCCAACTACTTGTTAACATAATGGATTCCTGACCTGGTTAGGTCCCATGGTATGAGATTTTGGCATAGAAAAGTAGAGCAAAGCCTGACTGTGGAATTTTACAACCAACCCAGAGGGAAAACATGAAAAGCAGCTCTACTTAAGACTGGAATACCCTAAAGTAACATAATCCCAAAGTAAAGTTCTCCCTATTTGATAGTTGCAATGGTTTAAAGTGAAAGGTACTACCTTCTCTCAGCATATATACCCTGAAGGAAAACTGATTGTTAGCAGGACCTGCCCACTTCACTGAGCTGCCATTCAGAGGTGAAGTCTTTTATGTAAGTAAGTCCTTATATCTTCAAAGGAAACCTACACTATTTCCTATTGCTTAACCAATCTAATCACTTATTCATGGATTTAAAGGGGAAACTAAAGGTCACCAGACACTGTGAATGAGACCAAATTGAACGAACAGATTAGCTGACCTCGAAGAAACAGAAAATACAAAGAATAGAGCTTTAAATAAAGTTGATATCCTCAGATTTGACCTCCAGCCTCTGTTTGGGAAGTAGAAAGATGGAAGGAACATCACTTCCATCCTGACAACAACAGAAAGCTGGATGATGTACAGAATTGTAACTTTTTTTTTTGAACTATCCAATACTAAGCTTTCAAGGCAGTCAGTCCCTAGGGGAGGACCAGAATCAGTGAGAAAGCCCTCCCCAGGAACACAGAGTATGGCCTGGTTTAACCAGAGTGATAGAGGAACTCCCTCCCTTCGGCCCCAGCCAGTCTAGAATGCACAGAATAATAAGCCACTGTAGTTTACCACTTGAGGAGAGACAAGAACATGGTGAGGCACCCTTACTTAGGTGCTGATTCCCAGGGAGTACCTAAATCTGGGAATAGTATGTCCCATTGAGAAAAAGCCTATGTCAGACCATCTTCACCACTGCCACCACCCCCCCAAAAGGGACAAATTAGAAGAAATCTGAAGAATGTCATGCACTGAAGGTAAGCATGTCAGCAGCAGAACTCAGATCCAGCTCAATTCCTGACTGAATTGCCTCCAAATTAACAGAAGAATAAGCGTGTCCTTTTTGTCTCTGTTGCCCTGCAAATGTTTAATATTAAAAATTTTGAGACAAAAAAGCAAAACAAAAATCCCTCACTACCACTACCACAAGCACTACCAACAACGAAATGTTGACAAGAGAAGAAGTTTACAGAAAAAAGACTCAGAGATGAGTTAGGTGATGGGACTATCAGCAAGAGTATTTAAAATAAATATAGTTACTATGCTTCAGAATCTTGTGGAAAGGTAGATAACACAGAAGAGCAGATGGTAAATTTCAGCTGAGAGGTGGTGGAAACTAAGAAACAGTCTAATGGATAGGCTGTAAACCGAAAACAACACTGATAAAGGATGCCTTTGACAGACTCATTGGTGTTCAGCACAACTGAGGAAAGAATCATTAAATTTGAAGACAGGGCAATAGAAATTATCTAACCTGAAGTATAAAGAGATTCTTTCACATCAAACTAAATTATTTCATTATCAGTGGTCTTACACTTCAAGGAATAGTAAATGAACTTCTTCAGCAGAAGAAATCTAATAGCATACAGAAACTTGGCTCTATACACAAAAATTGAGAGATCCAGAAGTGGTGGAAAGGAAGATATTATAAAGACATTTTCTTATTAGTTTTAATTTATTTTTAATTGAGGGATAATTGCTTTACAGTATTATGTTGGTTTCTACCCAGCATCATTGTGAATGGGTCTACCCATGTCTCCTCCCACTTGAATATGCCTCCCACTTCCCCCTCATCCCACCCCGCTAGGTTGTCACTGAGTATTTGTCGTACTGCAAATTCCCATTGGCTGTCTATTTTACATATGGTAATGTATGTTACCATGTTACTCTGTCCATACATCTCACCCTCTCCTTCTGCCCTCCCTCCCCAAGCCATATCCATAAATCTGTTCTCAATGTCTGTGTCTCCATTGCTGCTGTGCAAATAGGTTCATCAGTTTTTCTTATTTTTAGTTGCTCTGGAAGGCTATTGATTTTCTAATGCAACAGCAATGTTTTAGGGTTTGTAACAGGCATAAAGTAAAATTTATGAAGTATTTTAAGAGTGGAGAAGGGAAGAGTTGGGAGTGTACTGTTTTCAGGATTTTATACTCTACATAAGGTGGTTTAATCTTATTTGAAGGTAGACTGTTGTTAATTAAAGTTATATATTGTAAACTCAGGGGCAACCACTAGAAATTTTCAGTTCAGCTCAGTCGTGTCCGACTCTTTGCGACCCCATGAATCACAGCACGCCAGGCCACCCTGTCTATCACCAACTCCCGGAGTTCACCCAAACTCACATCCATCAAGTCGGTGATGCCATCCAGCCATCTCATCCTCTGTCATCCCTTTCTCCTCCTGCACCCAATCCCTCCCAGCATCAAGGTCTTTTCCAATGAGTCAACTAGAAATTTTAGGGGGAGGTAAGAGTAAGCCAATAATGAAGAAAGAGGGAATAAAAAAATAATGCAAAAGCATAGAAAAAGAGGGATGAAGAAACAAAGAATAAGTGAACATCAAGAAAACAGCTAACAAAGTGGTAGTTTTTAACCTAAATTATCAGTGATTATATTAAGTGTACATGTTCTAAATACCACAATTAAGATTATTCAGATTTTATAAAGATAAAAAAAGACCCAATTAAATGCTATCTATAAGAAGCACATTTTTAATATAAAGTGGCTTAAAGCTCAACATTCAGAAAACGAAGATCATGGCATCTGGTCCGATCACTTCTTGGGAAATAGATGGGGAAACAGTGGAAACAGTGTCAGATTTTATTTTTGGGTGCTCCAAAATCACTGCAGATGGTGATTGCAGCCATGAAATTAAAAGACGATTACTCCTTGGAAGAAAAGTTATGATCAACCTAGATAGCATATTCAAAAGCAGAGACATTACTTTGCCAACAAAGGTCCGTCTAGTCAAGGCTATGGTTTCCAGTGGTCATGTATGGATGTGAGAGTTGGACTGTGAAGAAAGGTGAGCGCCAAAGAATTGATGCTTTTGAACTGTGGTGTTGGAGAAGACTCTTGAGAGTCCCTTGGACTGCAAGGAGATCCACCCAGTCCATTCTGAAGGAGATCAGCCCTGGGATTTCTTTGGAGGGAATGATGCTGAAGCTGAAACTCCAGTACTTTGGCCACCTCATGTGAAGAGTTGACTCATTGGAAAAGACTCTGATGCTGGGAGGGATTGGAGGCAGGAGGAGAAGGGGACAACAGAGGATGAGATGGCTGGATGGCATTACTGACTCGATGGACATGAGTCTGAGTGAATTCCGGGTGTTGGTGATGGACAGGGAGGCCTGGCATGCTGCGATTCATGGGGTCGCAAAGAGTCGGACACGACTGAGTGACTGAACTGAACTGAATAGATTAAAGTAAAAGAATAAAAAAGTACACTATACCAATACCAACCAAAAGAAAGCCAAAGTGAATCTATTAACAGGCAAGGTTGACTTCAGAACAATGAATATTACTTGCAATAAAGAGGGATATTACACTATGGTGCAGAGACTAGTTCATGAAAAGATAAAGCAGTTCTAAATATGTATGAATATAACAACAGAGCTTTTATATATATATATATATATATATATATAAAACAAAAACTGAAAGGAGATACAGCTAAATACACAGTTGTAGTTGGTAACCATAACACTCATATCTCAGTGACTTCTGTACTGAGGATAAAAGACATTAACAACATAATCAACTAACTTGGCCTAATTAAGCAGAATATACTTTTTTTTCCCCCCAAGTACTTATGGGATATTTAGTTAGGCCAGATTTGGTGTCATAAATAAATACAAAGAATCAAAATAATGCAAAGTATTGTGTATCATCATACATATACATATCATGGGTCAAAGCAGAAATGACAAGGAAAATTGGAAAATACTTTTGTCTGAATGAAAATATATCAACATCTAAAGGGATGCTAGCTTAGAGGAAATTTATACCATTTGATACTTATAGTAGAAAAGAAAGTCCTTCATTTAGTAACCTAAAATTACATCTTAACTAGAAAAGAAGAGCAAATTAAACCCAAATCAAACAGAAGGAAGGAAATAATTAAGGTCAGAAATCAGTGAACTTGAAAACAGAAGAGAATGTCAATGAAACTAAAAGGTGTTCTTTGAAAAGATCAGTATAATTAATAAGCCTCTAGCCAGACTGATCAAGTAAAAAGAGAGAAAGCATGAATTAACAGTATCAGGAATGAGAGAGGGAATATCACTACAGATCCTACAACAATTAAAATGATAATAAGTAAGGTAATGTTTTGAATAGCATGATCACACGACATCAGAAGGGCACTCGAGCAAGGCTGATCAAATCTGGTGCCACTTGAGCACCAAAATAATTAAATACAATAATGAGTTGTAAATCTTTGAAAAAATAAAAGAGAATTCATGGTTCCATATTGATAATAGCTAATGGAAGTGGAAGGCCTCTTGCTTAGAGAAGAATGTTGAATGCTAACTGATAAATATGGAGAGGTCACTGGAATTTGAATATTATTTTACAACAATTGTAGTAAAGAATGATTCAAGCAGAAGATACCAGTTAATGCTGAATCTTGAGAAAATCAGATGAGAAGCAAGATATATCTGTGGTCTGAAAGATGGATATCATTGCTTCTAGATATGTAATATCTTTGGGAGAACACAACACCAATTGTGTGGTATTCAGGCTGGTAATATATAACCTGAACAACATGTGAAGAGATTGAGAACGTCGTTACCTCTTTGTTACTACTTCTTATGAAGTGACTTTGGAACTTAGGTTGACTTTTCTGAGGTTCCAAGGTTAATATAAACACAAAAGACTATGCATAAATACTAATCATTGCCATGCAAATATTTAGAGATACTTGGTTCTTCTCTACCTGAGCCTAGCTAAACCAGTCTCACTCCGTTTTGTTCCAGAGAACACCATGTAACCAATGAGAGGTATATTACCTTTTAACAGAAAAGTGTGGAGAGATGGTGCCTTAGATGGTGCCTCTGTGTTTTAAAGCTGTAGTTCTTTTTTTTAATATAAATTTATTTATTTTAATTGGAAGCTAATTACTTTACAATATTGGTTTTGCTATACATTGACATGAATCTGCCACGCGTATACATGTGTTCCCCATACTGAACCCCCCTCCCCATCCCATCCCTCTGGGTTATCCAGTGCGCCAGCCCCGAGCACCTTGTATCATGCGTTGAACCTGGACTGGTGATTTGTTTCACATATGATAATATACATGTTTCAATGCCATTCTCCCAAATCATCGCACCCTCGCCGTCTCCCGCAGAGTCCAAAAGACTGTTCTATACATCTGTGTCTCTTTTGCTGTCTCACGTACAGGGTTATCATTACCATCTTTCTAAATTCCATATATATTAAAGCCTTAGTTCTTTTAAAGCCTGTGGAAAAGCCTTGCAGGAGACCTTTTTCTGGGTTTGGGTCTGCTCTTCTTTTTATTTGAAAATCATTTTGGACTTAAAAACTGCAAGAATAAGAAAAGTACAGAGAACGCCTGTATTCTTCACCCAGATTTACCCAGTGTTAACATTTTACCCCATCTGTTAGCTGGCTAGTGTATTTTTTTATTTTCTTTATTTTGCAAGTGTTTCTGTTTTCTTTTGGTCATGTAATATGTTCTAAAGACCTTCAAAGCTAAAGAGGGTGTATAACATTTGCATTTCAAAACCCACATCTGTCTTGGCCTTATTTGTGATTTCACTAGAATTGAGGCAGCCTTTTATCTGGGACAAAGAATAAGATTGCAGATTTGTATAGTAGTGGAAGAATTCATGTGCTTTCTGGAAAAATTACATGAGGTCAGGCGTGGAAGTTGTCAATCTGAGTGTCTTCTGAAATTGTTGAGAGCGAAATCTTGGGAGGAATTATATTGGGGCTAAAGAAGATAAGTAGTATTTCTTGATTAAGTTCTGTCTGGGGAGCAGAGTTAATAACTTACTGGTCATTAACATACAGTTGAGAGAGAAGAACAGGGTGCTTAGACATATGTTGATAAAATTATTTAGGTTGGTGATTTTAGTGCTCAAGTCCAAACTGTATTTTGATCAGTTAATCTACTTCTGCTTCTTCCCTAGAGGAGATGTACAGAAAAGTTTCAGCTACCATTTCCTGTTAATCACAGTACTTGGAACTAAACTCCTTTTTAAGATCTAGAACTTAGTATGTCATGATCTAAGACTGTTTTTCTGTGCTTTAGGACTTTGGAAAATTTCAGGCCTGGTTATCAAGAGCCTGAGACAGGATCATTTTTTAGAGTAAGAAGATGTAAAAGGATTTTATGGTCACATAGATGAAAATGGAGGTCCCAAAGTTAACATAAACACTGAAGACTAGGCATATATACACAAATATTAATCATTGCCATGCAAATACTTAGAGGAAATTAAATGTCCTGTAATGGATTTGAGGTATTGGACTATCAGTTAAAATGTAGACTGTTCTTTTAATTCACTTCTATCGAGTTATATTTTACAGGCCATTAAACATTGTAACTCAGACTATCTGTCAACATATAAAAATGCTTGAGACATAATTTGGAAAAATCAGAATATATATTTCCTGCACACTATGATTGTAACTAAAGCTATTTAAATATATGAATAAGATGAATCATCATAAAAAAACTTAATTTATGAACTACTAACTACTATATTGTAGTATTCGATATGCAAGTAATTTTTCCTGCTCTATTACTTTTTATACTTTCAGCAATGTTCTGTATTATTTGTGGTTGAAAACAAATTAACCACTTGAAAAAATAAGCTTTATTTTTTAGAGCAGTTTTAGGTGCATAGCAAAATTGATCAGAAGGTACAGATTCCCCATATACTCCCAAACCCTTCCTGTGCATAGCTTCCCCTACTAGAGTGGTACATTTGTTACAGTTGATTAACTTTTAGTAAATCATCCTTAACACCCAGAGTTCATAGCCAGGTTTTATTTTTTTAGTGAAGTTGTCTGAATTTTGAACATCTCATTGGGATTTCTTGATCAGCAACCCAGAAATCTGTAGGTAGGGAATCTTGAACTCTTACTATTTGACTCCTGCTAGAGACCCTTATGGCAGAAAGTGAAGAGGAGCTAAAAGGCCTCTTGATGAAAGTGAAAGAGGAGAGTGAAAAAGTTGGCTTAAAGCTCAACATTCAGAAAACGAAGATCATGGCATCTGGTCCCATCACTTCATGGGAAATAGATGGGGAAACAGTGGAAACAGTGCCACTCTTTATTT